>VOMN01075544.1:0-36245 GCA_014899125.1 Orchestia grillus
GCCTAGAAATACAGGGTAAATATGTTGTACATAACAGCTCATTTTTAATTGAAAAATTTGGCTGTACAGAGACGCTGCTTAGGAATTGTATCTGGATCCTGCGAGTCTTGCTGAGAATCCAAAAAGAAATTTTATTTCGGGGGGCAAAGTACTTTTAGGTGTTTTCTTTATTGAATTTGAACGATGAATCTATTAAATTTGACTTAATTATCATTGGCAACCGTAACAATATCAATTACAGGTTATCCTCACAATTAACAAGTGGGGCGCACTAAAATTCAACCGTTAAGTATGAACCCCGTGAAACAGGAACCTCGTAGACTATGGAAAAGTTTTAATTCATTTTCAGAGCAAACCGTTATTCTGGTCGTGTAGAAAAATATTGAACAGAACATATTTTTTGGTTACTGTAGTAAAAGTAAAACCTTGATTTAAAAATTGTTATAGTAACGTACTAACTGAATTTTAAAATTTTTTCTTCATTGTATTTGATTGAGCGTACAGTAAATTCTATAAGTTGTTAAATTTTTTCCTGCTGCGTCTGTCGCTTTCACTTATCTTCATATTTCTAAGTACATCTGTTTTCATATATATGCTGATTCATTTATTTGTTTGTGCATTTCTCTATCTCTCCTTCTGATCCTTCGTTATTCCTCTCGTTTCTCCCATCACTGTGGCAATTTATAAGTCTAAAGCAGCAAATCTACCCATAGTGTAATTCACTGATCCACCTAGTATCACAGTTTGTATGTCACGCTGGGCCATACCGACTATTACGTCACCTGTGTACGCGCATCAGTTACCTTAAATGAAGAAGCCGTTAATTAGCAACCAGTTGGATTCAATAGCCGCCTCAAGAACAACGATTTTCCGTTAGTTACAGAGTCCATTAAGTAAAATCCCTCTATTCATGAGGCTTTCCTGTAATTTTGTATGCAGGATTTGTATGTTTTAAAAAATATCAAGTTTGAAACACACTGAGGTTTGCCCCTGACTCCGAATAAAAAAATGTAATGTAATATTTTTTAGACTATGGAAAATTTCTTCATTTCGAAAGTGGCTTATCTTAAACGTCTCATTTGGTTTCTCAATTATGATAATGCCGTTATTGTCAATTTTAGTATCGTAAAGAATATAAAACAAAATCATGAATTTTTTTTAAAGTAACTCAACAGAATTTGCACTAAAACTACTAGCTGGATTAGAAACATACTTAAACTATTGACCGTTTTTGTTTAAAAGAACAGACAAAATAAGTTGGAAAAGAACTGATAAATTTTGGTAACTTGTTTTCAGCGTAGGGATGATACAGTCAGGTAGACTCTGATCTTTGGAATGAACTTAATTGAAATTTAAAACTTCCTCTGTATTGACCGATTGTCGTGATTGAAAATACGTATCATAATATTTTTCGTATACGTCGTATTGTTTGGTGATGGATTATTAAAGAATATCTTATCACTCAAGAACGTTTTCCTAATCTTAAGGACTTGCCATTTGTTCTCGTGGGATGCTCTGGAGTTATTTAGTAATCACTCGCTGCAATACAACACACAAGAGGTTATGCCAAATGTACAATTCCTTGGCACCTGCGACAAGCTCTCTTACCTCAAGTACTCCATCTCCTCCTGCTAATCTATTGATACTCATGTACGTTCCGAGTTCAAGCCTTAGTGTAACTCGCCGCCCTGGTAACCGAGTGATTCTAGGAATTCCTGGGTACTGTCGATCGCATAACACCAGAGGGCTAATATTTCAGGAATCATCGATTGCTCTGCTACTTAAACCCATGTAAGTCAGTATCAGCATCTTCCAAAAACAGTATTATGACGCGCTCATCACTATTTGGTCGTTTTGGAGAATAAATTAATCTGTGAATTGAATTATATGACTTTTGTTTCTTAATTTTAATGTCATCCTTGTTACTCCTTTAAATAGATAATTGTCACACATGTCATCTGACCAACTGATACCTACGTATTTTAATTGGTTACTTCTAGAATTACAACACTCTTCAATAACAGTCTAACAACTAAATGTTCAGTAGATTCTTCATATTTTAAAAAGTTTAATTGCGGAACTATCGTTGAAAGCGAAATGCTTCTGGGGAAATTTACTGCAGGGCATAATATTTCTGTGTAAACGGGGTGGTCATTGAGGTAAAAATAGGGGGAAAAACATTTCCTTACGTTCTGGACCTGTGTGTTTCAGCCGTTCTGTGGACCGCTACGGCACTCTGTGAACCCATTTGATGTAGACAAGATATCACTGTGCGTCCGAGAGCGGATGAGTGGTGTCTTCATAGACTTCCTTGATCTGGAAAATAAATCAATTGAATATTTTTGAACTGTTTCGGATAAATTATTGGTAGATGAGCGCAAAGAACTTTCTTCCATGGCAGAGTTGCATCGACTTCTACAGTGCACTGCCACGGAAACTGAAAATGCGTAGCGACTCAATCCGGAGGTTCTTAAAAATCTAGAGGGACGTTCGATTGATTGATGAACCTTCTATAAAAATTAATGGGACATATATTTACTTAAGTCAGTGTGAGTACAAATACTGTAAAGTTGAATTAATGTGGACCAAATACACACATCAATGGTTCTTTGGTGTTGCTATTATTTAGCTTATATAGATTCAAAAGCCCTAAGGTCACAGAAATTATCAATGATGTCGTGTAGTACATAGTGGACACACTGGAAATTGAGGGAGAAGCGATTACCGAAAAAATTGATGCAGTATTTTTGACTAAGTGTGTATTGCTTTAACCATGACGGTGATTGGCTTCTATGTAAAATTTTGTATCCCTAGTATATACTGAGGTAACAGAGTGTTGAAACCTTATTGCTGCTGTTTGTCTCCTCATTCTTAGAAGAGCAAAAGTATAAGCACAAAGTATGAATACACTGTGATCCTCAAACACTTTTTTTGAGGACGGAATTAAATGCACAAATTCATACTCTAAATGGTTCGTTTTGCTAAACTGTTATTGAAATCAAGTTATATCTTAAAACAAAGTCGCCTGTTATCGTATGTGATCCCCTGGAGCATATACTTTATATTTTGTCGCAGAAATGTTGGACGAGGACGTAGTGTCGAGCATATTGAGCCGAGTGGACAGCCCGAACGCCAACTACAGGGTCCAATGGCTCGCCCGCCACCGCACCATCCACACTTGCTTCGGGCTCATCCTCGACAAAGGCTACACCATCGTCATGGACTGCGCAGACTAGACCACGCCGTAGTTTCTCCTTTCTATTTAAACTGTAATTTTAATACCTCCCAAACGAAGCTATCCAGTCGATAAAGTTGGATATGAATTTAACACGTTTGAGACTGAGCAAGTTGTTTCTAGATTCGCTGGAAACGGAGTGATGGAAGTATTTCAGCAGCCCCGGGCCTGAAGTTTCGATTTCGTGCGGAAGTAATCCAACATTCACAACTCTGGAATGAGTGGGAACTACGTATGGTTAAATATCAGATTTTGAGTGGATGGTTGTTTAAACTTTGCAGTGATGGTTGAAGTATTTGTCGTTGATTCGCGCAGTATGACACACAGAGTAACGTTTCGCTTGTTCGTCCTTACTGTTATTGAACGCATTAATTAGTTATCGCCTCATTAAATCTAAATGAGATACATCCAAACTTCCAAACTTTTCTTAGCTTGCGTATGCCATTATTGAATAGATTTTAGGCTCAATTAGTGGCAACTGTAGCGTTTCTTTTGACTTTACCCTATCATCTTACACACTTTGACTGCAATAATAAGAATTATCACCGTATTTTCTGCATCACTTCTGATGTGAAAGCGTAGGTACTTAGAGCTGCAATGTAATCTTTGGGTGAAATTCACATGTTTATCAAACTGTTGCGTATGTGTGTTGGCGATTATTTACTTCTGCTATTATTTACATCGAGTTGCTGTACTGCTCCTTAGCGGTTGTGCATGTTCTGAGCCCGTCTCATGGCTTCATGAGGAAATTCGTGCAGTTCTTCACTAGAACGATCAATAAAGAGGGGTCCAAAAACTGTATTTACCTTTACTGTTGGTAATTCTATAATTTCAAAACCAAAAACCCGCGCAGGTACGCAAATATACAGTGAGTGCCACCTACCCACTGTTTATTTAATGTATTGCACTGCTGCATGTGATCAGAAAGGACGAGTCCTTCTCCTTCAAAACTTTGAACTACAAGCAATGAGCACATTTTTTGAACTCCTCTGTATTTAATTCAAATTGAATGTTAGGTGGTTTCGAATACCGTCTTCAAAAGAAAAGTCCAATGCATTGATTTTTTTGGAAATTCACGTGTTGTTGAGAGTGATCTTTTAACTTGTTTTGTTTTACAAATTTTATTGAGTGTAACTAAAAGCATTAGAAGTAATTTTCCGGTGAATATTACGATACCAGTTATTCACATTTGTTCGGATTAGGTATATGTTTAGGAGATCATGTGAAAAATATTAGGACAATCATAAGTTATAAAACTCCGTTTGACGATGTTGTAAAATTGCTGCGTCATTGAAGTAGAAAACAATAATTGTTCTGTAATAGTTTTTGCCATCCCGTGAGCCAAGACGTAGTCGCATGTTTTCATTTGGACCATGTTTTCACAATAGATTAGAGGGTTACCCTGCTTTATTAAATCAATGTGTTTCCCCGCAATTTCCAATGCGTTTTTACCTGAAAAAAAAATGAAATTGTTAAAATCGTTAAGAAGCTTAGGTCATTCGCTAGTGTCGGGCGTTGAAGAGGGAAGTGTTGCTGCTGTTTGATCTACGCTTGTAAATATGAAGAGCTGAAAACTTGAATTCAGTTATTTGGTGCAATGACATTTTGCAGGACATCGGGCTCTGACCATTTTCAAATTTCTGTAATCTCCAACACGGTTAATTTCGCCATCATTCCTTGGTTCGTGAGTCCACATATGTATGTATCCTACTTCACTTAACTGATATTATTTGGGATAACAGTAATCTCGTGACTGTACTTCGCCAATATTTTTAAGTTCGTTATTTCAAGATTTTTTTGCAGCAAGTTGCACCCATTTTCAAATCAACTGTGGTGGCTATTTGTTGTAAGCGTCTCATCTTACTTTGGGCAACCACAAAGAAAATTTACCGTCCAAAAATCCGTAAGTTCTAATCTTTCATTTTGAACTTGATGGGTTTAGCTAACGCATCAGCGTTTTTCACTAAACTATACTATGTAATAATTACAAAGCGTTCTTCCGGTTATCTGTCTTGCACGTTTGCTGATTAGAGCCTCTCAAAGTAAGGCCTAAATTTATGATACTGTCAACTGAAAAGTCAGCGTGGTTAGAAACTCAAACATTTGTTAGTAGTGAAATATTCTAGGATGACCGTATAGTTAGAGAATTCGAAATAAAATTTCCTGTACTAAGTATCTTTGTCTGTCAACCAAATCAATAGAATTCAATCAAATGCTCTCAGCGGCCCTAAAAAGTTTTGAGTGTTCGAAAGCAGTTTTCATAGAAAGTTAAGCTAAAGTCTCCTCATTTTTTTCATTAGGAATAATATTATAGATATGCAGCTTTAATGTAAAGGTACATTAAACAAACGGGATTTAAAGGGATCCATTTGGTTCTACAAAAGTTTTAGATTCCTTTGCAGAAACCCAAGAGATCGCTGCAATGTCGCTATGAACAGAGTAGAAGATGACGACAGGAACTGGTCGAGTGGTCCATTCTTGAGCTGCTGCTCAAGTCCTCTGTTGTACGAGGCTATCGAATGTATCAGTGTCCCGACCAAACCGTACTAGATGTGATCTTGGTTTCTTTCTCTTTTTGAACAGGCTAACTTTCTGTGGTCGGTACTTCACTTATACGTGCTTTTTGGCATCCTGATCTCAAGTACTCTTAGAGATCGCTTATGTTTACAATATTTTATTATGCACGTATTTATTCACCATCAGTGTTAATCGATTTAGGTTGCGATAATTTTTTATTCTAGTTGTAGTCAAACGACTGATTTACCATTTGAATTTTCCGAAAATATTACTGTTGAAGTTGTAAATGAGTTTATAAGTAGACATAGATACAGAATGACAAAACACATAATTCTATTTCTTATAGCAAACACTGATGTTTTTCCTTGGAGAATTTTTCATCCTCCATGGTCGGTACATCCTTTTCTGACTACTTATTCTACTTTCGTCTGTGCATTCGCTTATAAAATGATTATAACTGTTGAAATATTCACGTAATTAAAGATATGGCAAAATGTTACCTGTACTGAGGTATTCTCTAAGAATTCGAGTTAACATTAAATTTGACTCAAAAATGTCCATTTTCTTGAGCCTGTATCGTCATTGTCACAGATGAATTACTCTTTCTTGAGATCGAATGAGCACTAAGGCATCTTACTTACCCTTCGTGTGAAATTAACGTGACACAGAAAGTTTACGCAAGCCAGCAGTACAGGCTTAGCAGGCGCCCAAGCTGGCCGTAGACAGCCGTGAAATTTTCAGGCGGATACAGTGCAATTTAGTGGGCTCCATGGAGTACTGGTTAGCGTGTTGGCCTCGCAGCCGGGTCGTTCAGGGTTCGAATCCCGGCTCAGGCAAGGCATTTCATGTAACCAGGGAGTACTTCCCTTGGAAAAGAAAGCTTAAATCACACATCCCTCACCACACCAGTAGTTGTAAGACATTGAAAACCCAACGGTAAAACGTGTTGGAATTAATAAAGGTTTTACGTGTTTAACGTGTTCTTGGGACTGGGAATGCTCATATTGCGTTAACGTTTTAAACTTCGCATGGCAGACTGATTTACCTTCTTTGATGCATTTATTAAGATTCATTAGAGTAGTCCTAATTTGAAATTCTTCAAAGTTTTGAAATTTCGTTCGCCTAAAACACGAAGAAATGTTTCTGTTCGAAAACTGACAGCTTGAGTGCGACAATTTCTTTATAAAATTCAACACAGAATAGCGAAGGTCCAGCGTGATGCATTAAGGTTACTGGTTTGTGGTCCTAAGGTTTCTAACCGTGGTTAATATTATTTGACAATTTTCTAAATTACTGATGGGCTTTGTTCAATGTACTTCAAAGTATATGGGTTCACTCAACTAAATAAAAGCACCAAAGAAATGAGTTTAAATGACGACATAATTAGACATAAATTTCGATAAAGGGTGTTTTTTCATAAAATTTTAATAATATCTGCTATAGTTGCCGTTCGAGTGGCAGCACAACCCTGATTGTTCAGTTCGTTGTAAAAGATGCAAAGCTCGTTGCTCGCGGACTAATGGTGCTTTATATTGACAAACCGATTTGTGTTGTCAGGTATCCTAGAGGGAGATTTGCAAACTTTATGTTTTGGTGGGATCAATAAAGTATGAGTCATTTGATCAGGTTTGCTGAGAATTAAAATTTTATCTTTAGAACGCTATTTACTGTCCTCGAATAATTAAATTGAATATTATATAATGTCAGTTTTCATCGGTAATGAAAACTAAAATAATTCGTCTTTGAAGTTTCTCCTGAACACTTTGATGAAATTTTTTATCGATCTTGCATAAAATGAGAAGCATTGGAGCGCCGGTATCTACTTTTGAAAATAAAGAAGTTGTTGAAAGAAGTGTAGATATCCCGTGTGCCGCTTATTTCTTGTACTTGAACCCCAACTGTTGTGTTCCTGCATCACAGAAGGTCGGTGCTGGATGACATGAGACCTTCATTAGGATGTGCCGGTGTGCTTCATGTAGGAGGGTACAGCCGTTCCCCTCGTGAAGCGCTGGATTGGTTCCAGCATGCAACAATTAGTCGTCCTCCGCATAGAGCGGGATCGACTAGAGCGAGCGAGTGTCAAATGGCACTGAAAATATTTGTGTCACAAGATGCAATAGAAAGATGAAGCGCTTATTTGGTGGAACCATTGTGGCACTCTATTCTGCGGAGCACGTCTGTATCTGGCCCCTCCCATCCAAGTTTCATTTCTAGCTTAAGTTGTTTTTACTTTTTTACTTTTAAAAATAACCATTCATGACACTTCAGCTCCAGAGTTGCAATAGATCTGGCGTATTCAAGGTAAATATCAAAGAGAAGCTTTGGTTTTGTTTGTTCTTTAATTGCTTGATAGGTTATGCTTCGAGGGATTCTATACATTTCGAAACCCAAGATGAAGCGAGATCAGGTAGACAAAAATGTCAATTTAAAAAAAAAAAGAATATAGAAGTTTGTGGTCTAAGTGTTTTTATATTCTTTACCGAGGAGAACATGAAGAGGCAAACAATAAGAGTAAGTACGTTAATTATGGGCATGAAATTGTCTAGTCTCGTTTAAATGATGTTCAGTGTTCTTGCTGAACGAATTAGTGAATTGCTCTGCGTGCGTTTATAACCATTTCAATCTAGAACCAGTTGATTTAAAATTACCGGACGTAATTTTTTTCGATTCGAGTAGAGCTCTATCGATATTCAATGAGAAAGTAAAAAATAAATGAACTATCAGCTCTCTGGAAGACGATCAAGATCTTGTTTCGCCGCTTGATCAGTGTAGCTAAGTTTGCCTACGTTGTCAAGTTAAAACTCAGCGTTCGAGAGGTATATGTTATTACAGTAATTGCAGGAAAATATGAGATTCTTAGCCGGTGAAACTGGAGAGTATTAAGGATCCATATATGGAGAATGAAATCCCTTTCACTGCTCGATTCGAGTTTTCACCGCCCTGAGAGGAACTATGGCAACCCGTACGAACAGATGGTTTGCGATATTGGTACGTGTACGCCAAGAAGCTGCAGAGAGAGAGTAGCTCATCTCCTGCTGAGCATAAGTGCCCTCATACGTAGGAAGATTAGCTTCTGTGAAGGCAAAGTCAAAGACGTATATTTAGGGCTCGCTTTTTTGTTACCGTTAAAATTGGTGTATGAGATATTTATGAGAGTTTGGGTATCAGGAACTTTATTTTGTTATTATTTTCGCAACAGGATATCTGTTTAAACTCTCAAACGAAACGTGGAATTGTAAAATTTAGTTCTGGTTGCAAATGTTAACAATAGAAGTTTCGATTATGAAGTAGCTCTTCGGTAGTGAAATTGTCAACCTCTAGATTGTTTTCTTTTCCTTCTCACGGGCATTGCAAAAGACTTCGCAATTTTGGATCAGTGAGCTTTTGTAATTTTCACAACACATTAACTCGTTATGATTTTCAGAATCCTTCAAGAACAGAGTAACTCCATCCATGGTCAGAACACGACCTAGTGGTTGTTACATTTCTATCCTGTGCCGATAGACATGATCTACACGTATAGTAGACCTTGGATTGCCCGCGTCACGATCTATACGTATACTGTTTCATGGATTGACACTCGTATGTTCCCTTTGGTGTTCTTCAGGCACTTTCTTTGAAACTTCAAGACCTCTTCGTGGTACCTTGATTAATTCCAGCACGTTTTACCGTTCGGTTTTTCTGCCTTACTTCCACTGACGCGCGAAGGATGGGAGGATTAAGCTTCCTTTTTTTATGGGAAGCACTCCGGGGTTACGTTAAAATTAGTGCTTGAGCCGGGAGTCAAACCCTAACTTCCCAGCTATCAGGCTATCACGTTAATCAGTGGGCAATGGAAATCTTCTAGATATTATTTAACCTGCAGCTATTGATTTCTAAATACATACAATTGAAATACCTAATTTTATTTCTCCCAAGCACAGATTAAATTTTTTCGGGGTGGTTCTAACTCACATAAAATTAGAAAAGATACATGGTAGAAGGCAAACTAAGAAGTGAGACTATCAGTACGCTTGTAAATGGATAAATAGCTCGCAATATTTTGAATAATGGAGTAAAGAATCCATTCCGTGTACTTTTTTACAATCAGTCTCCTTATAGGAAATGAAAAAATGTAGAAGGGATTCTTTTTTGGCTATAGTTACTAAATGGCGTTGTAGTGCAACTTACAGTGCACTTCTAATTCAAATTTTCTAGCGCCGCAGGTATTGCACTCACGTCGCGCCGCACACACAACAATATATACAGCATGTTGGATTCTATACAAGGGTATATAGATTTCAATTATAATTAGCAAAAATGTTGGTAATTTTATGATACTTGGTTGCAGTTACCGTCCGTTAAGCGGACTCATAGCAATTTCAAGGGCAATCAGTTATGACTCGGTCAACATTCTCTGCGTTTGACGCCTGCATAAAGAAGTTAATAGATGACAATGTTTTAAGCTGTGACACGAATTGTAAATTGACTCCCATGGAGTGGCTGTTCTGAAAGCGTTTTGAGGTCCACAGCTTATTAAGAATGTTGCATCGTGAGAGAATTGCAAGCAGTCTTTTGATGCTAAAAAAAAGTAGTGGGTATTTCATTGAGCTTCCCTTTTGTCCCCTTCGTTATATCTGCCCCTTGGAGGTGAGGGAAAGCTCCTCGTAGCATCGGAGCAGAGTGGGCATTTCACCAAAACGTGCTGCACCAGCAAACGGAACCCGTCAATTGTCACATCGTGGCTGATGGCGGCGCTCCATCAGATGGCCATGGGTAAGTCGGCTATGTCCAATGCGTAGCCGATATAAGATAACCTCCCAATGTCAACAGGGCCAGTAGGCAGATGTCTATTCGCGTATTCTGAGTTATTTTCTATTTGTTATATTGTTGACCATTCCATAGTGGTTGAAATAGTGTGTACAGAGGCTTAAATAAGTGGGTAATAGTCGGTGGAGGGCACCCCGGAATTAACCACCGGATCATCTGACTCAGCAATACGATTTACTACTGCGTCGGCCCTCTCATTCTCACGGACCCCGACATGAGCTGGCACCCTGGAGGTTTGGACATGCTTTGGGCTTCGAGCGATATATGTTAATAGTAATTTCACTGATGATCGGATGATTACTGTCATAGCATTGGATCTCTTGAATTACGCTCTTTGAATCGGTGACAATTGTAATAGAGTTGTGTGGGAGTTCGTTGACCATATTTAGCGCCTCCATCACAGCATCTCAGTCGATAAGATTGAAGTTTCCGGTAAAAGCTTTTTGAGCGCTTACCATGTCGTCGCTAACGGCAGCGCAATCGACTGTCTGGTTCTAGAAAGTCGATCAAACTTGAGGGACCAACTTGAGTACCGATCATCCCGTCAATTGTACTGACTCTGTATCCGTCTTTAATAGGTTAAATTCAAATTGTTATACTCAAACATAAGAATGCAAGAAATCATACGATTTCTACGATTGTAATCTACCCGCACTAACGATTTCAAATGAATATAATTTTCGTTGCGAACCTCTTAAAACAGGGAAAGGAGAACTTCAGTACGTATCATTTGTATAAAACGAGTTTATTCATAAATACATTTATACAAAGGCCAAATGGACACAAATATATGGATTTAATGAAAGTGAATAGGAAACACGTGGATGTAAAAAGCTAAAAGGAATTATTTGAGAACAGGCTGTACATTATTCAATGATTTTGCTTTGAACACCAAATTCGATGGAGTTCAGAGTCACAAATATCTTAAAATTAGAAGATAATTAACTATTCGTTCAAAAATAGGACAATGAGATACAACTCGTAATAAAAACCGGGCTGGTTGAAATTCTGGATTTCGAATGAGGGCAAATTGTTTAAATGACAGATGAATTCGTTTGAAATATTCAAAACTAATATTTTCGTAGTCAGTAAGAATGAAAAGCGAGGTTCATGAGCTTGAAGCCAGAAAAAATTTCCTTATTCCTGCTGAAACAAACAGGGACAAAATTGCGTGGACGCAAGTCTGACATTTTAAAGCACACGTAAAATTCATCTACTTAACAGTCGAGAAAGCTTCAACAAAACTATAACGGAAAGGAGGTAGATTATAGTATCCCAAGATTGACAACAAATTATTCAGTTTTTGGGTGTAAATAACAACGTACAAAGCTCTTGCAGCACTGTGACTCAGAAACCAAAAAGACAAAGGAATGTTCTCGCAATGCTTCTCTACAAATACACAACAATCGAAATTATACCTAGAACAAACGGTACTTTGCTTATTCGAAGACAACTCATGAACGCTAATCCAACTCGAAAAAATCGCAAATGACTAAAGTAGCGGAACCTTCACTGAAATATATGTCTTTCAATCCCTTGAACAAAAGCAGTTCATTAATGCCTCACTAGAGCGATCCCCAACGCAATTCTAGGCCTGTGGTGGCAAGCCGACCAAGCTCAACCACTCATAAGTTCAACTGCGGTCGGTCACTAAAATTAGAATACGCATTTGGTTTCGTAAACTTGTTTTCAGACATACAGCCATGTTGTGGAGCAACAAGACGCCGTGAAGAGCAGTGTGATACGCAAGAATTGCACATATCTACTCGTCTCTTTAAGTTAGTCATTAAAGAGAACGTAGAGTGCTACCATGAAGATAAAAGTCCGGTAAATTACAAAAGAATGTTAGAAGAAAATTAAACCTAAGTTACTCATTTGTTTTTTGTATACAATAAGTTTTGTACAAAGAAAATACATGTAAACCAAGAGCAATTATACAAAAAGTAATTTTATACACGTACGTGAGGAACGCTAATCCCCTGGTGCCATTGCACAATGCCTAGGAAGAAATACCTGCCACTGTGCAAAGTAATCCCCTGGTGCCATTGCACAATGCCAAGGAAGAAACACTTGCCACCGTGCAGAGAAATCGCCTGGTGCCATTGCACAATGCTTAGGAAGAAACACCTGCCACCGTGCAAAGTAATCGCCTGGTGCCATTGCACAATGCCTAGGAAGAAACACTTGCCACCGTGCAAAGTAACAAAAAATAAGGAAATGACATTCACAGAGCCATTCTCATCTATGGTGTGGCTAAACAAATGAACAAACTAATACAGTACTACATTAATGCAACGCGACTCGATGGACCTTCTTACCAAAAAAAGAAAACTAACTTCATAGCCAACAAAATAGGCACAGAACAAGTCCATTATCAAAAATTAATACCGTCTTAAGATCTTAAGTTTATTAGTCACTTCTTACACTAAAACTAATTAGAAAAAAGGGAGGGATACTATTTACACACTCTGGATATCACAGCAAATTTGGTTCTGCAGACAGGCCATATACCTCGAAGTACACCCAAAAAAAACTTGACCAACCACAAGAACCACGGAGTAAAGATCTGAACGGGCCAAGACAACTCAACATGAGTCAAAAGTAAAGAATGGTGAATAGATTTTCAATACTGAAGTGCAAGAACAAATTTGTATGTTTACTATTATTCAAAAACTCATGGCTGCTTTCTATTATCACTTACATGAATGAAACGTGAAACCCACATATGAGCTAGTCGAGCTTATCACCCCAACCCCATAAACGTAAAATCAAAGAAAGACTCTCACAAAAAACGCATACAAACACTAATACACAGCGCCAACAATTTTATTCATAATCAACAGAAATGGGACCCTCTTCTTCCTCTTCTTTAACGTAATGAGGATCAACACTCATATCCTGAGGAGAATCGACGTGGTGAGAATGCATTTCTTGAGGTGAATGCCGACTTATGTTATGATGGTGATGATGTAAGCTAGACATGGACAGATCAGTGGGACCTTCATCTTCCTCTAAGCCTGGTCTCTCTGCAACCATCTGTGAGGAGATCAGCGATTGTTGCATGTGAAGAGGCTGCTGGTGGGGCAACTGCAGCGACTGCATTTGTTGTTGCTGCTGTTGATGCTGCTGCTGCTGAGGCTGTTGTTGATGTTGTCGTTGAGGCGACTGCGGCGGAATATTTGATGCAATTTTCAGAGAGCTGATATTCTTAATATTCCTAAGTTCGGTAGGATTCCGTAAGAACTGGTAGCAATGTCGTTCTCCTTGCACTTTGCGGAGGATATTAACTCTGTAATAGTACCTGAGAGCGCGCGACATTTTGTCGTAATTCATACTCAAATGATTTTTCTGGATGCCCCACAGACGAGCCAGACCGGGAGGATCCACTATCTTGAAAACTCCCGTGCTAGCTTCTTTCCATGCAATGTACCTCGAGTACCGCGAGTCTCTATCATTGAGCAGCTGCTGGAGGAAATCCCACAACAGTCGCCCGTTCGTGCCAGGCTCTACAGGCTCGTCAGGGCTCTGCGACGCTTGCTGAGGCGCAGCCGACATGCTGGAAGCCATGGAGGAGTTGAGGGGTGGCGACGATCGCGACTTGATTTGGGCATGAGGTGAGCTCTGGTGAGATACATGATGGTGCAACTGTGATGAACTTTGTTGGGATTGCTGTTGTTGCTGCTGTTGCTGATGCTGCAACTGAAGCGCTTGTTGCAGGTGATGTTTGTGGTGCGCTTCCTCTTGGTGTTTGCTGTGAGCAGCGGCAGCGGCAGCAGCAGCTGCTGCAGCTTGAACTCTCTGCTGGTAGTCAGTGATTTGTTTGAAGGATGCCAACGCGTGGACTGTTGTGAAGTTAGGCTGCGACGGAGGCTGTGCTGGTACAGGTGATCTCTGAGGAGATGATGCGTCTCGCGTAGAGTCCTCAGAGTCAGATTGGCTGCCTGAGTGAGGGTAGCCTGGTGCAGAACCATTAGAGGTTGTGGAAGCGTTATCGGGGTGTCGTGGAGATCCGCCACTCTGCTCCGAGTGGGCGGGGCTTAGCGTCACTGAACTGTTTTGTTGCAGCAGGTGACTCAAGTTATGGAACTCAGGAGGCATTAGCGACCAAGTTTGAGATGTGGCTGCGGCTGTTGAAGTGGTGAGGGGTGAGGGGGAGAGCATAGGGTGATGAGGGGTGAGGGGCGAGGGAGGCACGTGAGTAGACTGACTCAAAATCTGCTGAAGTGTGTTGTGGACGATGTCCCCGACTTCTGGAGCACGCTCACATAAATCTGCCTTGTTCAGCATCATTAGAGCTTTACCTGTAACAAAGAAATCAGCTTTAGAATGTGTTCACACTTTCCCTTCTGAAGAGAGATTTTGAGCCAACTCCACGTCTGACAGACTATGAAACTCAATAGCAAATATTACATGACCTCTAAAAAGTTTCATTGCTAAGCCGAGAACGATCTACTTTACCAATACAACTAAAATAAATATCCTCTCGGTTACAGATGTGGGGCACAGCTGAACATGAAAATTATGGAAGTCCAAACCAATTCATGAGCTCATTTGAGAACTCACCATTCATGCAGAACTTTGAAGTGTCGATAGTCGGCAGATCGTATTCTCTCTCAACCCAGCGTAAGAAGACGATGACATCTTCTCGCGACCAGCCGCGCGGGTCCAAACCTGCAATGAAGACCACAACCATTACTTCTATGTCAAGTGAAATTTGTTATTCCAAATCCATAAAATAAAATGCATATGACTTTTTGCGAATAAAAAGCAATTGTCGGTCAGAGAATACGAAACAAACGGTCTATACTTTACGACCAATATTCGTAATGCAAAAATATGGCAAGAAAAATCTTGCATGAAACGTTAATAGCCAACAAAGAATTCAATTCATCAGTAAATTGATATTAGCGGAAGACTCCTAACGCAAATGACGAAGAGGCCTCAAAAACGGTACAATAAAAAACTTCCACGTTTGTGCTTTGTTTTCCTGATACTTCAGCCGGACTAGTTTGGACGTGTAAACGATTACGTGCCACTCATTCTTACAGTTCAATAAAGAAGAGAAGACAAAATTTACTTTCAATGAGAGAAGACAACCACTCTTCAAGCGCAGTTTAGCAGGGATGAAGCAGTGATCAAGTTTACAATGTGAAGAGAACAGAGAGCAAAATTTTGAGAACACAAAGAACATAAATATACGAACGAGTCAAACTAAACTCTAACTCTCACTCACTGAGATGAGTAGGGAGAGTTTTCATGTCGAGCTGAGACTTGACTTCAAGAGGCGAAGGCGGAGCGGCAGCAGCGGATGCGGACTGGGAGAATGCCATGCCTGGATAGGACCTCCAGAGAAACTCCGGACTGAAAGGCAGCGACATGCCGACCCTGTTCATGTCGGGCGTCAGGTTCAGGGGTGGTACCTTCATACTCTACAGAGAGGGCTCTCGACCGACACTATTACGGAGACTGGCAACCTGCACACAAAAGAAACAGCTCATTAAACGGTGCTCATCAAGCTTGAATAATATCAAACACAGGAATAGTCAAACTACAGTTATGCTGCATTGCGCTTTTCAGCTACACGACGTTGTTGAGAATTTTCTCAGATCTGAAACTCCTCACGTGAATACAGCAATTTTCTGGAAAAATTCCACGCCGAAAAGAACTAAATTTTACTCTTGAAGTCATTTTTAGACTGTACTCGGTGTGTATTCACTTGTCGCTCAAAACCGAACACTCGATCAAGACCAGTCAGCGAGCTGATGATATTTGGAGGGGGATTGAGAGTTTCAAGTCTAGCTTTTCAGTTTTGGAGGATTCGTCACAGCCGAGCGCTCGCGCGCCAAGTAAGAGGAGCAGTACGGGAGGGCGCACGGACAGACAGGATGCCGGTCACAAAGGCTCCAGGAACTTGATACAAGAGATCGCCGACGCGAGAACTCGGCCGACTTCCGCGGCTGAAACTCCGGTCGAGAAACACAGGACATCTACTGACTTAAGAAAATGAAAGAAGAAAAGAACTCCTACAGAGAACTGTGTTAGCGATGTTCGTTGCTATTTTCAACGACAACCAAGGCAAAACGAAAGAATATGTTCAGTGCCCTCATTTGAAATAGGCGAGGTACGTCGAGTTTACAAATCCTTCGTTTATATTACGTCCATAGGAAAACATGCTAGAGCAGCGTCTCAAGACAACTAATCACTAGCTTATACGTTGAATTACGTTATCAATCTTTAGTAGAAAAATAAATAGAAAAGATAGAAAAAATAAAAATTCCATAGTATAGTAACGAACAATATACAACTTAGAGAATACTTGCACATATATGGGGACTTTATGAAAATGTTAGCTATCTCGATGATTTGAGAATAGAGACTGAACCATAAAGACAGCATCGAATAGCATGATTTTTGAGAAGCTAAAATAAGACTAAAATAAAATTCCACATCGAAAGAAAAAACTGAAAAGAACGAACATGGGAAAAGCTAACATCAACACAACGTTCAAACAACATGATCATCGGTGGTAAACCGATTGGAAACTGTCGTTGGGCTCGCCATGAAAATCGGCCAAGCAATAAAAGAAAGCAAATGAATAAGCAAATGTCGACGGTAACATACACAGGAACTGTGGTAAGAGAAAATACCCGAGGCAGGATACGTGGGCATTTCCCAGATGAAGCTCGTTAGAAATTACATTGACGCGTAAAAGGCCAATCAAAGCATACCTCGATAACAAATGAGTGTTTAGTACAAATGGGAACGAATGGTTTGCTTAAAAAAAGTTGTGTAACAAATGAAATAAATTAACAACGAAGAATATAAGTCGAGAGCCAAAATTAAGAAGGTAACGTGACCAGCTATAAAGAACGCATAACGAAAATCTACGGAAAATGACGGATTACAGGGAAAAGCCGCGGTATGACTGAGTAAAATACAAGGAACGGCGGGCACCGAGTAGGGGAGGTGGAGAACAGGGTATACGGGGCATCTAGAGGAGGGGCGCAGGGGAGGGGGAGGGGACTTTAATGACGAGCATCCGGTGCGGGAGTGCGCATCTCGAGAGCTCTCTGCTGCTGCACTGACCGCTCATGGTACAGGCAAGACGGTGCACCAATGCACCGCTGTTCAGGCGCACAGGTTTAAGGCTTTAACGAGTCGAAAAAGATGTATGCACAGCCGAAAAATTAATTTAAAATAGAAGAGGGTATCGACACTCGATATGATATAGCTTAGATATAATTATGAGCAAGATTTTTTGCATAAAGTCTTATTATTGGAAGGCCACCCAAAAGGATAAAGTGTGGAAACAATTATGAAAGGAAGTAAATAACGAAGAAGAGTTAGCAACCCTAACTGAAATTTCACAGATGTAAACAGTGTAAGCAATGTAAACAGTTTTTTATTTCGGAGCAAAAAATTATTTTCATGCGTACATCAGTGTAACCGAGATTGTGTCATTCGACGGTTCAGACAACGAGTGCTAGGGGGCGAATAATTTTATTTGCCGGATAAAAATGCCATGAAAGTTCGAAATGTTGAAATCTCAATTACTAAAACCACATTTTTCTCATAGTGCTATACTATTGTCGAATGGCTATAATGATAGGAATTCAACAATACAAAGAAGAGATGGAAGAACATATAAGAAGGTAGAAACAAGGGAGGTGATCAAAGGTGTTCGCGTTGGGAGGAAGCCTCCTCGCGAGCGTGATTCCATGAGCCAGAGGCGGTCTTCTGGGGCTACCAAGAAAAGCACACCCAAAAACACGGCATCGAAAGAAAGAAAAAAAGCGCGCAGGAGAGGAAGGAGTGGAAGCTGAGCAGAGGATGACAAACCACTGGAGGGCACGGCGGCTGAAACACAGCGACGTAACCTGACGTAAATTAACCGTGATGAAAAAGGCACACGACCACGAGAAGTTAGCGTGTGTGCAAGAAAATGGCCTCTAACTTTCATGAAACAGGTTGCGGTAATGGAGACGTTTTCTAACCCACCAATCATAAAGTGATACTTCTTAGTACATAGATGGCTGTGAGATACTTCTATTGCTTGCTTCGTTGAGTGCATAAACTCAACAGTCCGTTAATCGCATAAAATTCTAGACTCTGACAAAGACAGAGTAATTACAAAATAATAGATTATCACCCGTCACATTTCGTGCCAGTTCATCCAAGAGATAACTCAAAAAAAAAAAAATAAAAAAAAAATCCGAACATAAAAAGTTCATCCCTAAGATTACGAGAGCAAAACTGGCAGGACATATAAATTTCGGAGAAGAATGCGTTAACGAGCGCATGAAAAGCAGCCTGAGCGCAGCAGATGGCGGTCAAATCTCGAGGTGTGAGGCGCTGAGGGCGGCCTGGGGCGGTCGGAGCATACCAAGCAACAGGTACATGCCGCGGTGGGAAAAGGCTCCTTTTGTTCCTTTCTTCGGTGACCAGGCCATTAGCAGCAATTTCCAATAGCAAAGAGGCTTGTAGTAACTTCCTGAACTTCAAAACTAATCCTCTACCTTTCGACAGATGTCGAAATCTCGGTAAAATGTTCGGAAGTTTTATCACGCGGAAGAAAGAGTGCACAGGTTTGGTGGCAAGGTGGGGAGGCATTGATAGTAAAAAATGGCTTATCAGAGCGGGCTGATATGAGAGGAGCTTGCAGTGCAGCTACTCTACGCACAATGAATAGGCAGGGTTTAAATATTCATAAGCAAGAATGTACTCATGTTCCTTATGGTTCGCAAAAATATAATAGGATATCTTGGAAGTGCATTCGTCACACAATTATTTCACAAGATAAAAGATTGAGAACGTAAAAGGCAGTAAAACTGAAGGTAAGCCAGCAAAGGGAAATGAGATTTGATCTTACGAGCACCCAAATTTTCTTATTTATCATCAGGAGCAAAAAAAGCAGAATTCTGTCGCGCAACTTCCTTCATCGCTAATATCACAGAACATAAAGCACGCTTACATGATCGTTCGCATTAATTTTTCGAAGGGATGAAAATACAATTCAACATATGATGTGCTCACAAAGATCATGGCATGTGGAAAAAGGTTCCATTAAAAATCGCAGGTTGCATCCCAGAGGAGAATGCACGTCAGAAAGAGCTCACATGAACTCAAAAGCACAAGGATTCACGACCGGCAAATGTCAACTCGGGGGCGCAGATCCCCCTTAACTTGAGCGCCCTCAACCATGCCCCTTCCTCTCTTCCCATTCGCAACACCTACTCTCTCATTGATGACGTCAGCACCACTTCAAAGCTTACGGCTCCGCATGCAGTACAGACGGTGCGTTTGAGAACACACTTCAATACGCTGCGAAATTTACAAAGTGCGATCAGTGCTACTAGTCTTAGGACTTTCCAACAGTAGTCCGCATGAAGTAAACCCACGACTGCGCTGCTTCTTGGCATTGGAATTAGATGGGAATTTAAACCTCGTTTACTAACTTTCACGGAACTTACATTTGTTGTACACTAGACACGCAGTTTACAGAGTTGAGCAAGAAAAATGTAACTCAGTTGGTCGCGGGCATAGGCAAGCTGGAGGCATGCGAGCCATCACTCACGCCTAGCGATTCATCGACTTGAGATGAGCCGCCCTTGCTCCTTTAGTGGGGGAAGCGGTCCACCTAACGCCGCAGCGCGACCCAAGTTTGGCTCGACGCACCCTACAAGGCGCAGTGCGTTCCCGCGCCACTGCACTCACGCCTCTCATACAAACGCTACACTGAAGCTTCTCATGCAAACACTGCACTCACGCCTCTCATACAAACGCTACACTGAAGCCTCACTTACAAATACCATACAAATACTTATAATTTTAAGCATATCCCTCATACACATGTTACAAAAGCCACACTGATGTAAAGGACGCGGTCACGTTATTGCGCACTGATTTTCTCATACTATAGAGCTACTTCTCATGCAAATGGAGCTCATTGCTAACGCGTAAACAAAGAAACATACTCATAACTGATGCCCCTGAAACTCTACCATGACACTGACTTGTATTTCCAAATCCCTACCTCAAAACTCCCCAGAGGCTGAAGAATAACCTAACCTACTAATAACAAGCTCATAAAATCGGTGCAGGCCTTCTTAGTACTCTACATTGTAAGTGTACGTACTCAGACAGAAAACGGATATAACTGTTACTCAAACGAGGATAATGCACCCTTTAGGAACTTATAAATTTGCTAGGATATTGATCTCGGAATGTGTATGACTGATCTCGTAATGTGTATGATTGATCTCGGAATGTGTATGACTGATCTAGAAATGTGGTCCTGAGAGACACCTCAACGTGACCGCCCACTCGAAGCTACTGCATATTTTAATGTGATGATATTCAACTCACATATTTGATTGATAACAGAGGTACAAAAGTGACGCATAGGAGCAGCTAGAGCTACAGGAAGGAAGCTGCAGCAGCGGAAGGAAATGATTTTCAGCACATGCAGCCGCAGCATTCAGTTCGGACGGATGTAACATTAGTCCTCAGATTTAGGTCTAACATTTAGAATTTTCGCTTCGTAAGAGGATAGAGATGCTCGGGAGCATATGACACCTTGCATGAGAATTTACAATACAAGTTCTTTCAATGGTTCTTGAATTCGTGGATGTACGTGAGCGCGTAATACAAAATCATTTTCAAAAGTCATACCTTATTAACAGAGCAGAACACTTACGCCAGCCAAAATCAAGAGCATACATAATCAGAATTCTTTTACCATGAATTTTATACTCGCACCATAAACAGACGAAAAGAGTCTGCGAAGAATGAATGGTAGCATTTATCAACGATTGTATCGAAATCATACGCCTAGAATCCGTGGAGTTTTTCATCAAATGCTCGGAACAGGTGCACTGCAGACGGGTCTCGTCCCTAGCGGTGCTCTAGAATATTTACTGGAAACGGATCGATGTTTGTGAAAACGTTTCATACAAGGCCAAAATATGTTAAGACTAATTCTCCCGTACATTTCTCTATTACGCAATGCCACACGAGATTAAAGTAAGTTTTTTTAAAAATGATGCTCATGCATTAGCATTTCGAATACAGGAATACAATTTTTGAGCTATTAGTCAATATAAAAATTACATAATAAATTAATCGCTGGAAGCGATCGTACAAAATAAAAATGAAAAATTTCTAGCATCCGAGTCTATTCCATCACGTCTGTGTTTAAGATTCAATCGATTCAAAGCTGGCGAACACAAAATGAGACCGGCATCTCCTACGCTCAATAATCATTCATCACTGAACGCCAAAGCTCCAATATTTATTCTTACTTGTGTAATGAAACGTTACGACCGTCAAATCTACTGGTGTATGCAAAATTTAATACAAGCTAATTGTAAAGTTCTAGCCAAAGTTCAAAAGTTGTAGCATTGTAATTTATTTCATTAATATCAATCAGGTGAAGAACAATTTCGTGCCAGGAACTTGGAAATGTGCTACGCTGTTGATTGGGAGGCAGAAACGGAGACGATTTAGTGAATGGTGTCCTCAGTTACAAAACACTTTCCGCTCCTGGAATCGAGTCGCACTCGCACTGTTTTGTTCACCACAGTTTCTAACTGCATTAATTTCCAACACTGCTCACGAGCACAGTAAAATATTTTAAAATAATGGCGCATGAAACGGAAATAATTCTTTTTATAAACCGAAAACTCAGTTCGAAAGAAAAATTCCGACGCGCATCATAGAAATAGTTTACATATGTTTGAGAAATTGCCAACACAAAAATTCTCAAAAAACGTAAAATTTATTTAAAATTATAATAACTATAATTAAATATCAATACAGTATACAACGCACTACAGAACATTTCCACACTAAATTCAGTAGAAATATACTGCACTGGGAACAACGAAATGTGTTACTCTTAAAGCAAAGGCAAAAGATGCAGCGCACACACACCTTCAGGAGCTATGTTAACGCACGTCCTGTAGCTATGAGGGCACTGTTATAACTGAGCTCCAAGAGCCTTACTCGACAACTACCAACTGAAGGCTCTCGTCTACTCCTACTCCAAACCCAGCAACGCGAACATGACGCGCGTTCACGTCATACAGTTGCTCTGGACACTTTGCACCAAAGTTTTGTGTATTAATGTCAGATGTTTCATATTATCTAATTTATTCATGAATACGTTTAAATATATATGTTTTTACAGAAACAGTCATATTATTGAGCCTAAAGTATTCATTGGAGGATGGGTACATGGGACAGTTATTCATTCACGGCGAAAGATGCTACATACCGCCACACGTCGAAATGAGAAATTCTTCGCATATAATTATAGGGTATTCTTTCTAATGAATTGTGAGTATGATACATCACATTACAGAAATGCAACATAATATGAAATGAATGTAACATATCTTTTAATATTCATTATCATCAATTAAATTGGAATAGATTAGAGAATATGCAATAGCACGACGACGTGAGGTTTTGAGACTACAATAATCCAGATAGGACAACAAATGCAGCTCTTCCGGGCTAAGCATCTTCCTTTCAACAGTTTCAACTTTTTAGGATCGAGTCGCTGAACCTGCACCTGACCTTGCCTTATACTTTGCCAAAAACATAATTTTTATCATTTGATTCAAGGCACTAATAAAAACAATTAGGTTCAACCTTCAACATAAATGTAGAAAATCAAATCCATTGAACGTAATACAGTCAATATAATTCATCACTGACTTGTGTATTGACCAGTGAAAATCGATACCATAAAGACACACCAAGTACTATTGTGAAATATTTAGGAATTGTAAATGACTAACATAAACTCATTATGTGCGTAAATGAATTACGTGCGATCTTGAAAAACGAAAATATCATTAGTTCATCTCTCAGAAAAGAAATTACACGTTGTCAAAAAATTTAGGCACAAAAATCACCTCAGTTCAATATAGAGCTATAAATTGTTATCATGAACTAGTATTCGCTCTTGACTGGAATTACCGTAACATTGGATATTTCAGTCAGGCTGCTCCTCATGGTGTCCTTTGAGGCCAACTATTCATGAACAAACTTTTTATAACCAAATACTGTCATGTGTTCTATTTTTATATTAAATAAACTTTGAAGTCAAATATTCATGAACAAAGTATGTTACCCAAATAACGTATTCTTTTAAACAAAAGATTTAGCTTCCGTTAGATTAAATTAAATTACAATGCGATATTTATTAGTTCCCCATCTATGATACTGCCGTATGTCAGCGAGTGACATATTAATGTTCTCCATGGAGGCACCCGAAAAGATTAAAAAAATATTTCTACGCACACACATATATTTATATACATATATATAAAACGATGTACATAAATACATGACCACTACTATTATAATAGAAGAGATGAAAAGATAAACTGCTAATTTCAATTACAATAGAATTCCACTCATTATCCACATTATAACACCATCATTATTTCATGCATTTCTGAGCGTTCGACACACCTAGGTATTCAGAACGTAAGATGTGTTATTGTATTCGGGGTGTAACCCCCCGCTGGTTCGTTTTATTCGATTCTAACAGTGAGACTCAGTTACACTTTCAAGTTTATTTTCAGTTTTCATAGTAAAATTTTCATGCAATTTAAGTTATGGAAATAGCTCGGAATCCTACCTTGCCTCCCCGCGTCGTTAAGGTTCCGAAGTTTGGACTAAAAAATAATTGTCTTCATCAAATTGAATGATAAAACTAAAAAAGACATTCTGTCCCAAGGATAAAAAGTTCGCTTTCAATTTCATAGCAGGCCAGGGTTGACTCACGTCAAGTTTTAATTTTTTTTAAATCAAACATTTGTACGATTTTGTCAGGTTGTCTTCATTTCGCAACTAGAAGACACGGCTTAGTAAAAAATCTTCGGTGTATAATGGAGTGCATGTTCACGTTTCACCGTAGGCACAAACGTTCAATTCCATACGCAGTTATTGGTAATTGTTAGCATACCACTAAAAACCCTAGACGTAGGTAAGAATGAAACTCTGTATCATTGTTAAGCTAATGGCTCAAATTCCACGAAATCGCCATAAATTTTGGTTAACATGCCGACAAGATAAACAAGCTCTGGTACCCCTAACAACTCGACTCCACCCAAATTCATCCGTCGCCGCACTGGTTACCCACTCGCCCACCCACCTACCCACCCGCCTGCCTGCCTGCCCGCAACAACACCTCCGCCACCTCCAAGTGCCGACGCTTGGGTTGACGTCACAGATCGATAACAATGACGTCATTTGTGGGGAAGCAGAACGTGCCGTCGCTGCAGTCTTCCAAAAACCGATTCACTTCCCTGTACCGAACCGGAACTAGAAACTTTAAACTGTGCTTGTTTTGAACGATAGCAACCTTGTAAGCGTGATTCATGAACGAGGTTGAGAATACGAACGTCGAAGTCGCACTTAGCTTGACAACTTTTTCGAGGCGCTGAAGCGTCGGACGTAGAAGCTTAAGTGTAAATTTAGAATGTACGTACGAAGGAAGGTTGCTTTAAAGGAGACCTTGTGCATGACCAACAGCAGGGCAGCGGAAGTGGTACGGTCGCAGCAGGCTGGAAGTTGTCCCCTCGCCCCCTAGCTGTTTCGGGCTGCACGCGATGAGTCTCCAATGTGCTTTGGACTGAGCGTGTCTGTCTGTTTTTTTAAATGATTTTCCTATTGGACACGTGTGCTTTGTCTTATTTTCTACGGGAGATGTCGATCGTATTTTGGGCAGAATGGCGAGGAGTTGGTTAACTCAGAGTCGTTGAATGGAGAGTTGTTTGAATTAGAGTATGTTCAGTGTGCTGAATAAATGTAATCCACAATGTATGATGAATACCACTCGGAATACCAGTGTTTGCCTATTATGTATGCTTGAGACATAGAGCTTCAAATTTAGTAATTTTAAGGGGCGTATTTCAGTATATAGGTGACATGTATGACATATACTACGCTTATACCACATTTCATTTTACGTTCGTGTTTCAAATCGTATGAATAGTTTTTTTGTATCTCCCCTTTATAGATGAAAATACTCAATTTTAAAGAACTGGATTACATACTAACTCGATGAAAGAGCCATCCATTATGTAAAAAACAAAAATTTGGCTTAATTACTTAACGAAATGTACTTTGGAGAGCATTTAAAGTTGTCGTTGATCCGTTACGCATACAAAAAAATTCGAATAAAATTTTGCCCTTTTAATTTCTACAACACCTATCCAATTTTTTCAGTTCGTCGAATGTACTGTGACACAGAAAATGAAGTATTGGAGTACAAAGGACTTATTCGCATCGAAGTAATGAAATTTAAGACTATGAAACTACAGACTTTCATTCGAAGAAATGAATGCAAGGCTAACAAGCGGTCACGCTATCGCCAACTGAGTTGAGGAGAGCACTTGGAGCAATGAAGGGTAAAGGTATCAGACCAGAGCTCTGAGCTAAATTTGGCCGGGAGTGTGACGCATGGAACTGTATCGACTGGGCGCGGACCTCAGCGTGGTCGCACCTGACTGGTGTGAGGGAACTGTGATGTCAGCGGCCGCTTCTTGCCGTCCGCAGATCACGCGGGTCTGACGCCAGCGAATCTTTACGATTGATGAGATCCTGGAGACTTGCTCGAGAATTACTTTCCTCTCGCACTTCGAGTAATTGTTTGAGTCACAATGAGGACATCAGATCTGAATCATCGCGCATTCAAACGAGAGCACATTGCTCCTTATGTGTGTGTGACGTCATTTGGGAGTGACTCAGCTGCGAAGAATGGGTAGTTATTGCTCCAACAACAATTTGATTTGTAAAATGGTGTTAATGTGCGCCTTTGCATGCAATCGAAATCTCTTGGCGTAACAAGTGAGTTAGTTTGAGCACTTCTAAGTTACGAGCCAACATTTTGGCTGCTATCAACATTAACAATAAAGGTGCACGCAATGGGCTCATCCAGTGGCAATCTCTTGTACTACAGCAATCTCGTGACTGCTCCGAAACGCCTCAGACGAAAAAGAACACAAATTACTTTTTTCTGTCATGGTTCAAATTGCAAATGATTATTAAATGTTAGAATAAAGTCATAAGTGTCCACCAAACTCAGGTTACGATTGGTTACCTCCGTTGATTCAGTTCATCTGGCGAATTTTTTTTAGAAAAATTTATTTTTGAAAAATGTGAATAAGTAAATGAAACGTGTGTAGTTCAACTGGTAGAAATCCATGTAGGGATAATATCTGCTGTAATTCATCGCCTGCCAGAGAAAATCGAAACCATTCAGAAATCCAACACTATCGTGAAATGTCTACTCATTGTAAGAAACCGATATTGATTTATTAAGTGGGTGCATGAATCACCAGCGATATGGAAAAATGCCAAGATCATTCAGTTCATCTTTCAGAAAGGAAATTCCACGCATATTTTGCTACATCAAATACCACAGAAATAAATACGACATTTGTTCACGTTTTATCCATACAACCGTGTTAAGGAGAAGAGATGGAGTAAGCATCTATCTCTGAATCATAACCTACGAAGCTGAAAAATTTACTAAATTTTGCTGAAATTTTGTTCCTGAAGAATCCCGCAGTCGAATTAAAATCTTCTCATACACTTCACCCCAGTCTAAATAGTCGGTACGATTTTGACTGCCCAAGAGGAAGGTAAGTGTGAGTTGAGATCGGATCGACTTCGTTTTTATCATATTTGCGTTATAAAGATAAAATTGACGTGATAATCGAATACACGTTCAGAAAAAGCAAAATATGTACCAGGAGGAAGAAAAAAATTAAAAATTTTTGACGTAAGATGAGAAGTAGCATCAGGGTACTGTAGGACAGCAATTTAAACGAGAGTTTCTAAAGGTGTTATCTCTAGAGAAACCAAATGACTTCGACGAGAAAAAGTAAAAACATGCTTCGAACTGTGAGCATTATTAAATTTATTTGCGATTCCAGCAGATGTTTATGATTATTCGATCCCCGGTGACCTCAGAACTTTATCAGGATATGCCGCTCTTCCGGTCCTGTGATGTCAAATTTCTCTTCTTCAAAGGCAATTTAAAGGCATTGAATCCACATCTTAAACTTTTCACCTTTGAATCCAATAATCACGTGCAAGTATTAAAAAAGAAGAAGAGTTCTGTGTTCCGATTTTGTACCCGTTTGGAGAGTGTCGGCTGCTCCGACTTCTGGGCTACTGCGAAATGATGAGGTTGCGTACAGTACCTCGCGTGAATTTGGAATTTGTGTGGTAAAGGAATGTAGTTGCGTTTTTCTTGAAGGATCTAGGTGTTGAAGAGAACACACATATCATGAGAATGATAAATTAGCGAACGGGATCAGACTCTCTAGCGGGGTTTTCCGTAGAATGGTCCAGACAATTAAAAAAATTACTGCCTCGTGTTCCGTAGCGGTACAGTTCATCATACTATTGACTTGTTTCAATATCTTCGTAAACATGATCCATATGACAAGCTTTTTTTGCTATTAAATTTTTATTTAACATACCATTGAAATAAGGCGATGACTTGACCCATTTCGGTGTTTGCTATCTACATGATGGAAGACGAGTACAAAGCTCTATACATTCCAATTTTACATCTTTAATATGCCATCGTGGTGCCAACCGCATACCCACGCAGTTCTAGCAACATTCTTTAAAACTTTTAGGGAGCATCTTGGCCCGGTAAAAAACCAAATATTGATGCATGACCTAAAATCGGAGCATGTTTGGTATAGTGCTATTACCTGAGCTATATGTTTTGTTAGTGAACAAGATTCTGATCCTTCTGTTGTTTCCAGTCGACTTTAATATACAGGGTAGTCTTGCCCTTAAGTAGACCTCAATTCTAGGTGCTTATGGAGAGTTTTTTGACTGTTTTAACTGTATAGATACAACAATTTGTATTGGAGCAAGATATATGTTTTACTCAAACCGTACTATTAATTCAATTATCAAGTCTTAGCGCCGCGTCTAAAGCCGCGTTTACACTATCAAACTCTTCATCAATCACGAACCCACCAAAACACAAACAAAAACACAAACTCTTCTGATTCGTGTCCAGACTGTACTTTCAGCCGCATGAACTTGTACGAGTACAGAATGTAGACAAACGACACTGCTCCTTGAATACGTGTATAAAGTTGATGTATGCTCGTGTTTTAATTTTGTTTCTTGGCAGTTTTTAATCCTGTTGTTGTTATTTTTTACAAGTAATGATGTTTTTACTCGTGTTTGGAGAATCTGAAGCCGTAGATCTTATAATGTTATGCCGTCAGGTTATCAGCTACTATTTATGCAGCGGCTGCTCGCTACTATTTATGTTAAATTAACTAACCCTTAATTTAAACAGGCTTATATGACAATATTAAGCTATTAACCGGTGAATAAATTACCAAAAATATCGTTTCCCATAAAATCAAATATTCATTAGCCCAATAAATACATAAACAAGCTACTGTTCGCTGTTTCTACGAAAATTTGTGTTCGGAGTTTTCCATATTAGAAAACTCAAACACACCGAAATCTCCCAGGGCGCGGTGTGCTCGTCGTGTTCGTGGAAAGTTTAAAAATACGAAATTCGCTCCAAAGATTGATGGTGGGGGCGAGGCTTAAGAGATTGGTTATTCTATATTTTTGTAACAGTCGGACAAATACAAATATTTGCGCAGCTTTGTATACAACTTTTAGCACATCATCAATGGTTTATGGCCTCGTTACTTGATAGGAAAAATTGAGAGCAGGAACTTCTTATCACATTCAAGATCGAACTCATAATGTGAAACAATAAACAACCTGCTGAATTTAGAAATGGGTCTGTGACTTGGAAGTTTTCGATGGCGTTTGCTACCAGTAAATACTGAGATGAATTCTATAAGCAAATTAAATTATTTCATTAAGTAAATGAAATTTAGGCAAATTTCAGTTTATTTTGCTTTCTATTTGCCTATTTATAGGCTTTAGTTCATTTATTTCTTTAAACCAAAATTTCAATATTTTACCTCACATCCATGAGATGGAAAGATTTCAACGGCGTTTTTTAACATTCTTTTTTACATATTAAATAAAGTTCATCGATAGGTATCCGCAGGAAATTTCTCAAAAATAGGATACAAAAAATATAAAAGTTAAGACACTTAAAAGCTTTGCTGAAATAAAAGATTGCTGTTTGTTTAACTTTATATTTTTCTGAAAGTGTTTGCCTACGCTTGTGTCTCATACGTTCAGAAGGTGAATCGAAGTGATACAAAAAACTTTCGGTTCGTAATTATTGGGTTGTTTTTCAATTATTCTATGGTTTTAACTCCTATAACTTTGCTGAATTGAGGTGAATTCTGTGATTATACTGTAAGAAGTAATTAATCTACTTGACACGCAGGTAAGTTCTGTAGATTCAGCAAAATTTTCTGCGGACACTTTGTCTCGTCCGTTTGGAGGCCGGCTAAACTACGTCGGAGGGGAAGGAAGTGCTGAAATTGGTGCAGAGGAAGTGCATCTCGACTGCGGAAATTGACTAAGCTGTGAAGTGATAGCGTTCTGTAGTCATTGTGTAGAGGCGTCGACCTGAACTTAATCTGAGAGATTTACAGAAGGCGGCACTGCAGTTTGAGTGACGTGGTATCCAAATGATGATAACAAGTTTTGGTTGGTTTACTCTCCTACTGCGTGGAACTGCAAGAAAAAAGTTTATCTTCGGTCATCGAACAGGGGCAGGTACTTTTCTAGTTGTATCACGAATATATTTTGAAATGTAATTGAAGCTGTGAAAGTTAAGTCTAGTAACAGCGGGGCCCGAGAGGTTCATCGAATTTTAACATCTACTTGGTGGTAACCCTTTCATGTAAGAATTTTTTCTCGCCTACAACTACTATTTTCATCGTTTGCTGTTTGCAAGGAAAAAACATGGAAAAGTAAACAGTGGCAGATGCCTTACGCTTTACCTTCGTTCCATATGTTGAAAATGGAAAACTTTCAAACAATAGCAATCCTAATTATGTCGTAAATCGATGCCACTCGACATTAATGGGTTAAGATTTCATTAGTTAGGTTGATTTGAATAAGAGATGAAATATGTATATAACAGTGCTAGAAATGAGTCAGGATTTAACTATACCTTGTTATAATCCCATTTGAAGGACTAAAATGTTAACCCTAGCACGTTCATTCTTTTTTACTCATCGATTTTACTCATCCTTTTTTACTCGTCTAATTTACTTATCATTTTTTACTCATCCTTTGTTACCCATTCTTTTTTTACCCATCCTTTTTTACTCGTCCTTTTTTATTCATCGTTTTTTTACTCATCCTTTTTTTTACTCATCCTTTTTTTGTTCGTCCATTTTTTTCATCATTCATTTTTATCGTCTCTTTTTCTTTGATCGTCTCTTTTTCGTTGGTCGTCTCTTTTTCTGTGATCGTCTCTTTTTCTGTGATCGTCTCTTTTTCTTTGATCGTCTCTTTTTCTTTGATCGTCTTTTCACTCAGCTTCATGGTATTTATTTATTTCTTAATTCAAATATGAGGGCTTCCCGTACCCACAGATAGAATGAAGGTTGGCGCACAGGTAAACCATTGCGCAACACTGGTCTGTTGGCGCCTGTTGCATTGATAACCCAACGGGAACTGCCATGCCCGAGCGACGCGTTATTAGCGGTCAGGCAATTTCTGAAGACACCCAAATATGGACATCAAATGCTAATATTGCTCTTTATTCTGAAGTCAGGCCGTAAGTCAAGGGACTGCCTACCTGATTCCAGAATAGAGAGCAGAAAATCAGGAACAATAGTTTTCCCATATTATTTTATGTCCCTGTCCATTCTTGTGTGTATGGCTGCTATCGTGGTTGCCACTCGCGACGTAACAATAAAAATAATTAGTGACTAGCAGGACCAGTGAAAATTTCGTGGAAATTTAGATAAACTTTAGATAAACCAGCCCATGAGAAGTGGTCATCTCAAGTGTTGGACAGAGGTTAAAGGTTCAGGGCAAAGATGATAGTCCGGTCTTGGAAGTAATTCTATTCTTTATGATACGAGTAGTCTGAAATCTATTAGGGAAACTGAAAATCTGCCGTGAAGACTAGCTTTTTATAGCAAAACATGCAACCTGTATACAGGATACTTAGTTTTTCATTTGAAAAGTGACGAAGCGTGACGGAACAGTAGATAGAAAAGTGACGGTACAACCGTATTAATATATAGATCTTAAATCGAGGCTGCGCTCTGTCGTCCTAATAAAACATTTTAAAAATAATCTTCACTATTTCCTAGCAGCATTAATGAATAAATTTGGTGTAGACGCGACGTAACAAAAACAGAAAAAAAGTTAACAATTGTTGAAAGAGGTGAATTGTTGAATGATTCTGAATGCGTCATTCTTCTTATTTCTCTTCAATATTTACAAAATCGAATTCTCCTTGGAATTCTCTAATCGAGTTCAATTGAGAAATACTGTTACCACTTGTGCAATTAATTTATGTCAAGCTAGTCGAGCACAGAATAAAACACTTTCAGTTTATGAAAAATATGCTGGGGTTCGAATAATTTCGAGTAGGTACGAGTACGTATTCCTCAGATGTAAGCCTATAAGGATCAAATTATTTCCACGACAAGGCTGCATTTAACTTTGCACGGAAAGCTATCTGCAACCTAATATTTACATGCTGTAAGATTGCATTTGACCTTGTACGAGATACTAGCATAATTCTCAAGAAACGGGTTCGTGAGGTCCTTTTGGGCAATGAAGGGTTACTTTATCGTCTTGTGATGGCAGGAGAACAGAAGAGGTGCAGGAAATCGTAATAGAGTCGCGTTATAATATTTATACTCTCAATTCGTGCTTAACTTGCTTGAAGCGAAAAATACTCAAACTTGTGGGTGTTGGTGGTTTTTGAGACCAGTAGCACGGGTAGAAACTGGGCATGAATCAGTTTCATTTCAGAATTTGACACTTCGAGTCTTACTAGGACATCTCGTTCTCGGCTAAGTTCTTATTTGGTGCATTGTAAACAAATTTGAAAAATTATTTTTATGCCCAGGACTCTAGGGAACAACACGGGATAGGCTTCAAGTATTTAACTGGCCCTATCTTTCATTTTATGTGGATATTCATCATAGTTAATCAAAATTCGTATAGTTTCGTGAAATATCCGAGGCGAGACATTTCCCGTAAACCAGGGAGTACTTCCCTTAGAAAAGGAAGTTTAAACCACAGATTCCTCACATCCGTCACCACGCCAGTAGTTTGTAGGGTATTAAAAGCCCAACGGTAAAATGTGTTGGAAATAATAAAGGTTCTTTGACATCGGATTTGGAGCTTTCCTGATTTTTAGAAACAGAGGCAATTGGTGTATTAATTATTTCTGTACTTCCGTTACTTTCACCTTTTCTGTCACCGGATGGCTTGGTTTTCGCTCCGTCGGGTCTAAACGTTACCGATGCCCTTGGATGATGGAAACAAAAGTAATAACCTGAATATGTTTAGCGTCAGCCCGCCTGTTGCAAGGAATCAGCAGTGTGAAAATAGTTTGGAAAAAAGAACAGTTCGTGTCTTGTGAGATAGGCAGAGCTTGTAATGTGTTTTGTGGTACCAGCGGTTGTGCACATGTTTGAAGTTTTCATTTTGCTCCCCCCCATCCCCCCACACCTTTCCATTCAGGGGTTAGGTTAGTTTGGTTTGGCCATGGTCTGCTAAGGGCCCGGCGATCGTAGAGGGATACGGTTAGATTGCACCTGATAAATGCTCCGAATATTTCAGATGGGAGTGTACGGAACTTATTCCAATTCATGGCTTACACCTAAAACGTATTTTCAAACGTTTTCTGCTATATGACTGACCGTTAGGTCATCGTCGCAGGAAACATGCTAAAATATGAAGGGTGCTAGGGAAGAAAGAGATAAAAAATTTACACATTTCAGAAAGTGGCAAACTAGACACTTTTGCCTCTATGAAGCATTGCTAAAAAAATTTAGTATTTGAAATATTAGCTGTTTAATGTTTGAAAGGTTAAATTTGAAAACAAAATTGCCCACAGATAATTTATTTATGCAATCACTGTACAGAAATTATTCCAAGTTTCCAGCCCCCACATCGATGTTGTCACGTAGCCTTTGATGTAAATTTGAAAATATTTTATGACCCGTTATGTAACGGTCTAGAAAACTCTCTTGGCATAACCTGGCTACCTTTCTGGAGGTACCATTAGCAGCACAATAAGCAAGGTGCGTTTCAGCCATTTTTATGTTTCTTAGGCATGTTGCCTGCGTCGTGTCATAACAGAGAATGAACACTAAAAAATAGGTAAGAAATAAGTTACCTTACTGCGTGATCTGGAACAAACCTAGAACTTGCCAGTCTAATTGTTTTCATCAAATCTCGCCAACACCAAACATTTTTTCTCAAAGCTTCATTGATGCAAAAGTGTTTTGTTCGCAAATTTCTGGCAGGTTTAAAATTTGGTACCACTTTCTCCCAAAGACGTTTTATTTGATGAATGACGTTTCTGAAGGCTATACGACTATCATTACTTTTCATAGAATCGCAGGCGATTTGCTCAACTTATGCACAAGGTAAATTTCCATGTGAGTCGGAGTTTGGTACGAGAACCCTCTGCATCAGCACTTGAATGGCTGGTAATTGGACCATATTCTATCGTTAAATCATTCAGCACCAACAGCTGGATTTTCAGACAGGTTTTTCTCTCGTTTCTTAGCATGGTTGCTGTTTCAAGGTCTTCTCGTGAAATTGCAATCTCTCAGGAAATGCAAACGTGCTTTTGTTGTACGCTAACTTCGGCGCAGAATATAGAATCGTAACCGATTCTTTTATTTCGTTTTATTTATATTCGAATAGATGAAAGTTGCGTAATGATTGCGCATCTTCCTAGATTCCCATCTCCATAGGCGGCCGCACAAGCGGACGAGCGTTGACAGAAGTGCCGTTAGACGCTGGTGATGCGATCCTCGCATTGACGTCACGAAAGCGGAAGTGTGGTACGGAGGCAGAGGGCAGAGCACCAGTTGCCAAGCCTCCGGTCGATAGAACCCTTCCCTCATTCTGACCAAGTTTTTGCCAATATTTTCCGTAGAGTTTCAGAAGAAACTGCTCTTATAGCCCATAATGCTATGGAAAAAGTCATGCTCTTGTTCTGGATACATTTTAAGGTCCGTGGATAAGTGAACGATGTGGATTTTCTGCCCTAAAATTGAGACCAATGGCGACATGTGCACAGAGCTGTGAGGGGTGTATTCGGAACTTGATGACGTTGCAGCTGAATATAGCATGACCTACGATCGAAGAAAAAAGATAGCCGCTCATGCATTGTCGTCCCCAAAATACCAGGCGGGCAAACCGAGCACGGTGCGAATAGTGGCACCAGCTTCCAGTTTAGATCTCAGAAATTGAGAACCGTTCCAGTCTCCGCAAGTGGTCGACGTCCTCATGCCGGAAAAGTGCTCGCTGCCAGTCCCCATATGCAAGTCGTCTATAGAAACAAACTGAACTCCATTGTTTGTGTACTCTAGGACTATCGTTACTAGGCTTTGCTCGTCTTATCGCATCTTCACGGGACTTCTCCTCAAAAGAGTTTCGAGACCGACATTCAATTCGGTCTCTCATGCGGAAATAGAGCACATGCAGTTCATGTTCAGCGTTTACATTATGTTCAAAGTATTCATCACACTTGAGTACATTTTTTTGTTTGGTTTCGTGATTTCCGGGTTTCATGTGACCCTATTTTGCATGAGGTTTATGTTATAGTATTGCACTGCACTGTACTGTACTGTACTGTACTGTTCTGCACTGTACTGTACTGTACTGTACTGTACTGTACTGTACTGTACTGTACTGTACTATACTGCACTGTACTGTATTGTACTGTACTGTACTTTTCTATACAGTACTGTACTATACAGTACTGTACTATACTGTACTGTACTGTACTGTACTGTTTTATACTGTACTGTACTGCACTGTACTGTACTGTTCTGTACTGTACCTTACTGTAGTATACTGTACTGCACTGTCTTCAATGCACTGCAGTACACTGTACACATACCGTGCAGTGCAGTGCTTTGTACACACCGTGCAGTGCAGTGTACACACCGTGCAGTGCAGTGCTTTGTACACACCGTGCAGTGCAGTGTACACACCGTGCAGTGCAGTGTACACACCGTGCAGTGCAGTGCTTTGTACACACCGTGCAGTGCAGTGTACACACCGTGCAGTGCAGTGTACACACCGTGCAGTGCAGTGCACTGTACACACCGTGCAGCGCAGTGCACTGTACACACCGTGCAGCGCAGTGCAGTGTACACACCGTGCAGTGCAGTGTACACACCGTGCAGTGCAGGGGGCGCCCCGCACGACGCAGTGGAGGAGCGCGCCGGCCCCGCGTCCACGCTGCACAAAATAACGAAACAATTCAGCAAATGAAGTGATTTCATTATAGATAAGGCCGCTGCACGCGACGAACATCATTGGCCGCCCCGTAATAATTCAATCTGCGCTCCTCTGAGTTTCGTTCACGTGTTCCACGTGCAGCCTCCTGCTTCCCACGTGCATGTGGCGTCGCGTGCCTCACTAGAATACGTGCATGAGAACACGTGTGGACGAGAGTAGGGGTGTTTTGCACCCAGGGTTGGCCAGGTGTTAAGTTGGGGCTGCATTAGGTGGGGCTGAGGTGGGG
>VOMN01075547.1:0-28551 GCA_014899125.1 Orchestia grillus
AGCTCAAACCGTTCTTGAAATATGGACAAAAACCACTATGGACTATTATCTTGAGCCGTACTGTACATTGTTATAACATCATTCTAGGTTTTTTTAGTTAGTTTGTCTAGCGGATTTTAATTTGAGACCGGTTGCCTCGCTCTTAGCTACGAGAGAAACGATCTGGTGAGCATTGGGTGCACTTAAATCTTCAGGTGACCGTATCAAACCTACGGATGTGTTTTTCGCGTTACTGCACGTGATGTTGAAAATCTTGTAAATTCAGAGTAACTGTTGCCTGATCAGGAGAGAAAGAGCAACTGAAGAGCCAGCAGAAGGCAGAGCAGGACCTGGCCCGCAGCAGGGCGCGCCTGCACGCGTTGCCTCAGATGCAGGCCAAGCACGCCTATGAAGAGCGAGAGCTCCTCCTCCGCCAGGGCGGCGAGCTTACCAAGTGCAACGCTGACGTGCTCAGAGTCATCGACCAAAAGGTGAGGGTGTTCGTGTGGGAGGTCAGCTAATGGTCGACCCGAGGTTTCCGTTTAGCTTCAGTATTCAGTTCAGGGTATTCGTATGTATGGGACTGAAAAATAATATGAACATTTATTCTTGACGTTTGGTGTTTTTATTTTATCATTCTTATTTGGCATAACTGGAATAATACATACGAGTGTAAATGTGTAAAAGTATTCAATGTGTAAAAAGTATTTAATGCATTCGATTTTTTGTTTTTCAAATAATGAATGCAGGTTTTGAAGCGTGTCTTGGTTTTGAATGCGCTTCTTGGTTTTTGAACGAGTGTCTTGGGTTTTGAACGCGTGTCTTGGTTTTTGAACGCGTGTCTTGGTTTTTGAACGAGTGTCTTGGTTTTTGAACGAGTGTCTTGGTTTTTGAACGAGTGTCTTGGTTTTTGAACGAGTGTCTTGGTTTTTGAACGAGTGTCTTGGTTTTTGAACGAGTGTCTTGGTTTTTGAACGAGTGTCTTGGTTTTTGAACGAGTGTCTTGGTTTTTGAACGAGTGTCTTGGTTTTTGAACGAGTGTCTTGGTTTTTGAACGAGTGTCTTGGTTTTTGAACGAGTGTCTTGGTTTGCGAACGAGTGTCTTGGTTTGCGAACGAGTGTGTTGGTTTGCGAACGAGTGTGTTGGTTTGCGAACGAGTGTGTTGGTTTGTGAACGAGTGTGTTGGTTTTCCAAAATCCGTGAAATATTCTGTATCGGCAGGTTTAAGGCTTAAGACTGAACCAAACTAACGTCACTATCTTTTTTAATTTCATTTAATTTTTCTTAAACCCTATGGGTCCTGGGCATATAAATAGTTTTCCAAATTTTTTCATAATTCAATATGTTTACCGTGCCAAGTCAAAACTAAGGCGGGGCTGTGGTAATCCTGTAGGACTCGAAGAATTACGGGGGTGGCACACATCGAGAAAAGTTCTGACATATCTTCTCTGCTTGATATTTACCCGCGAAAATGTATAGAGGAGTCATAGAGTAGTATTTACATGAAAATATTTCCATTGCCATTGAGATACTGATGCTTGGAATTTCTTATTTTCGTGGGACATCCAGGTAGCGGAGCAGCAGTCTACCTTGGAGCAGGTCGGAGTTCCGGGCTTCTTTGTGACTACGAATGCCATGGATGTGCGGGTGCAAATGTACATCCTCGGCTTCATTATGAAAATGAGCAAACGAAATCCGTCTTCGTCGTATTCGTGATACGCCTCGCGTTTCCCGCTCTCTCGCTAGCTTTCTTTTATGCTCGTCTCGAGTCGTGCGAGCGTTGACGACTAGTCCAATGTTACTTAATTTAAGGATCATTTGTTGTACGCGCCTGCCATTCTCTGGGATATATTCGAATTTAGAAGTCATTCTGTCAGTCCTCTGATTGATCCTATTTAAGGGTGGTTTTTCACATTCATAACAATATCAATTTAGTTCCCTTGAGTTCCACAATGTTCTTATTCTGACGTTCTTTATATTTAGACGTTGTGCTGATTGTAAGCTTTTCATGTGATGGTACATTTTAGAGAATATTTAAACTTGACGAAGGATGTTTACAGACATCAGCGCCGAGCCCGCCTCTCAGTGATGCTAATGTAATAGAACGAGAGTGAGAGCAGACGCGCGTCGGTCGACTGCTGAAGGGCTGATAAAGCAGTGCTCACATCTCTGACGTGACGCAGGACAATGCTGGTAGAGTGCTACTGAATTCAGTGCTGTTATCTTAAAAGTGCTTATGTTCAGTTTCGGTTAAAACGAGTCAATTTTCATGTTACGTAGCATTCTTTCCAGTGGCTTCTTTTCGAATTTATTTTCTTCTATTTCTAAGAGTCTAATTAAACATTTCTCCACATTTTATATTGCAGAGATAGGCTAACGTGGAATGCTTTTTGAATCTGTGATAAATGAAGCGTATGAAAATAAAGTAGTATTTAATTAGCCTTTAGTTTGAGATATCTTTACGCTATTGTAGTGAAACGTACACTTGCGCATTCCCACACGTGGGCGTCAGCGGGGCCTCACAACACGGAAACTGTAAGGGCGAAGGCAGGCGGCAGGACGTCACTTATTAACTCTGAGCCGCGCGACTCCGCTGCTGAAGCATCAGTACAAAAGTGCTAATATTAACATTGCGTATTCACGCATGCTCAATAGTTACTCTGTCAGACGCCACGATGCGATGGAAGTTCTCGTATAGCGAATGTCGCTAGTACCTCTTTCCCATCATTGAAGTTAGTTAAAAATCCTCCTGATCGAATTTTGATCTATTCACAACTGAACTTGTTGAAATGCCTGAAATTCATTCGTGTGTTGCATAGTTAGTAGTGTTTGTGAGCATAATGTTCGTCCGCATAATTGTTCATTACTGAGCGTGCGTGAAGACAATGCCCGATTTTCTGGAGCCAGCTTTGACTTTCATAAAACATCCGATAGTGAAAAACACATTTCAAAACTTAGTTTTAATTCATTTCCTAAGACAATTGTCCAGATCTTTTGTCACAAGCAATGTATAACTTACGAGTAAAGCAAATGATTCCAAAATGATTGACGTGACAAATTTTTTTTCAAGAGGTGTCAGACGAAATGGGTACAGCATGTAAACTGTTTCTCTCAATGAAAGATGTCGGTACTTAAATACAGCAATATTGTTTCCCAAATTTAAGGCATTGGCTTGGAGCCATTTGAGGAGTTTTGTTTCCACCGGTTCCCTAAACCCTCTTGAGTACTCGAGAGATACCCTCAGTCTCGTCTCAACTTTTGTTCGGTATTAATACGCATTCATATTTTCTTTAAACCAGTGGCTGAGATAATGTGAACTATTATGATTCTCTTGGAACCCCAAACAGGGCACGAGAACACTATGATTGTGCGTCTGGTACTACAATCAAATTTGATCATTGACACTTAGAAATTTAATTAATGAGTGAACGATATATGTAAATTTGGAAAACAATATATATGTTCCTGACTCGAGAGGGTTTAGGCACGGCAGGTAGGACAGTTGTGCTGGAGACCAACGAATTCCCCCAAAAATACACGTATATTAAATTGCTTCCATAAAAATACCCTGCCGAGTATTAAAATTGCATTATCTAAGAATCAAAATAACCGCGTGAAGGCGTTTTAGTTACTGATAAGCCACATAAATTGAGTATTCAATAGTTGAGACAACTTATAAATATTTGACACATTGCTTCACAATGAGCAGCACCCCGTGAGTATTCTTGGCACGAATATTTAATGTAAAATTGTGAAGTAGATGCACGAGTCCTGAGAAAATCATAACCTTAAACTAAAGTACGTCCAACATCAGCACTCAAGTTCGGGAGTTCCTTCAGACATGGAAGGAATACACCCGCCAGGAAAATATAACACGTATTAAAATGGTTATCATTTGGCACAGTGTAAACTTTATCATCCGTCAAATGATGTCTCAAGACAGGTCACCTAGTAACATCAGAAACAGTAAAATAAAATGGTTAAGCGTAACTTTGAGATGAAAACAAAAGTACTCTGCACAAAAAGCACAAGAGTGTAACTACCACAGTTATGGTTAGGGTTTCTTCTATGAGAGTACGCATAATTAATTTCATGCAATATTCCTGCGAAAAAAACGTCTTGGACGTCAGAGCTTAACAACATAATTTCATTCATAAGGATTCTGGCCACACTTTTGTCCATGGACAAGAGCCTCAAACAACCGAGAGCCTGAAACGCTAAAAGGAAACAAACCTGCATAGATGTGCCACAACATTGAATCAGGTACATTTACAGCTGCTGTATTATTATTTAATTAGCTTAAGGTTTCTTAGCCACATCAGAGGCGATCTCGAGAAAAGAAAGGACCATTAAGTATGCACTGGAAGGTACGTGGAATCTATGAACAGGTGTGTTTCCACACAGGATTCCCTGCACATAGAAACAGCAAGTTAAGGAAGAGAAAGAAAAGATAAAGACCAATCGACGAAGAAGGCATGAAAAAGCAAAGAAACAAAGTGAGAACGAAAGATAGAAGTCCCGAAAACCTATCTAGCACGTTGGCTGCGATGATATTAATTTCCTAGGGGCAAAACGACCCACCGGTGGCTCGTTTCGCAGTCAATGTGCTAGAGCTGAGGTAACTTAACAGTGCCCCCTGAGGTCGCCAGTCCTCACACCACACGATAGACAAACCGAATTAACCCAACATTGTTTATCCTATCCAAAGCCCTCTGAAGGGGTACAACTGCATTATCTCCATGTACATATAACAGCAAGAAACTTGGGTTCTCAAAAACCGTTCACCGAAATTTTGACCCTATAACCACTATTTAAATGAACTTACTAATTCAGAAACGAAGCTATTTTACCAGTGACCATAATAAATTATTTTTTATTGAAATATCAGTTAGCAGCTTTACATTTCTTGACCATGTGGCACAATTTTTATAACATTGAGGACTTGGAGTTGGTTCCAAAATATCTCTGATGTCGGAGTCGAACCTAACCTAGACCTTCCAACTCCGAAATCTAGAATTCAAGTTCGTGGGAAGTTTTCTTCAGGAAAATCTCTTCAGCGTCACCTCACAGGTAGCATGTTAAAAATAAATAATTTATGGAGATGTGCAATTTGCATTCGTATGTGGTCCAGCGTCAGATGCTTCTGTTCATAACGATAAAACGTCCGGTAGGGATGTTAACTCGACCATAAATAAATAACTTACCTAGGATTGTCCTACTTAAAAAAGTTCACCCTGAAATCATGATGACACCAAATATTGGGATTAGACATGCGAAAATTAAATTTCAGAAACAATACAACTAGCTACAAACCAAGTCAATGGACGCTTTAAATCGAGACCAGTCTCTTCATTGTAACGAAACATGACTACCAAAAACTTAATACTAAATTCTAAAAGTTTATATTACCCTGAAAGAATGAGAATCTAGCACACTAGTCAGATCTTTTTAACATTAAACTCTTTAGAAATTACTCCGAATTGAGTGAGGTCGCAAATGCAACTTGGTTCTGTCTCCAGGAATGGAATGAAGCATTTCGACTAAAATAGTAAAATAGAAATACGGCATCAAACTGGTAAACGGATGCGAATGAGAGTCATACCTCCTGATTTTGGGACAACACAAGAGCACGAAACGAACTTATTCTTAACCTCTACCCAAACTCGAGAGGATATTTGTGACCGTAAAGCTAAGGGAACATCGTTACATTTACCTGGCAAGATAAGTAAGGGCATCGTTGTAGCTGCCTACACGAAATTATTTAAAGCTGAATTCATGGTGAGTAATTAACTTAATCATAAATGCTACCCTAAATAGCAACTACTTTATCCGAATGCTTCACCATCATTATTGGATTACTGGAGTTTGGCGATTACTGCCTGGCACTCGTATATTCCCCGAATTAGCACTCGAAAATCAAGATAAATGACAAAATAATGACATGGAAAGTTCTATCGCAATTGATGACGTTGAACACCTCATAGTGTTACAACAACATCAACTCTAATGAGTTTCATTCGTCAGAAAAATCCTCCAAATCAATCACTGTGGAGATTGTTTCTGCGTCGAGACACGTGCCTTTGCTGCCAGTCATGGCAGAAGTCCTACCTCCCTCTAAAGACTTCATTTTAGAGGAGTTCCGTCCCTCGCCAGAATAGTGGGTGTACAGCTGCAAGCCGTCGAATGTGCTGTTAGGGTTACTTTGCTTAGGGTTGAGCCTTCTGTTTTCTCTAGACCCGGAAAGCAACAGATTAGCACCATCTACAAAACTAGTTTCAGCAACAGCACCTCGTCGACCAACGGCTCCGTTTGAACGGGATCCGTGTTTCCGCTTCTTCCGCTTTGGTTTACTTGAGTCACCGTGGTCTTTTCTAGGTGAAAAATCCAGTGGAGGGCGTTTTAAATAATTTTTGCTAGGTATTGGTCCCGGTAAATACCTATCTAAATGTTGATCATCGCCTATCTGACCAGATTTTGGAGTTAATCTGTCATTCAATGACAGATAGTTTAAAGGGCTTTTCCAGTCTGCACCAGCTTGAGCCCCGTCCATGTTCAGGGTATCTTCACTGCTGGAGTGCAGGGATCCACTTTCGCTGAAGAGTTTCGGAGGCCGATGGTAGGCTAAAAAATGCGGCTGATGAGGCTCCAGTAATGGCGACACTTGCGTCGCTTTGTCTACTCGAACGACTCGCGGCGACGGTGAGAGGTGACCTGAATAGCGCAGGTCGCCTTCCTCCAGGGAAGTTTGCACGCCCACGGTGGCGCGGTTGTGTAGGGGGGTCGTCGCACACGCCATCTGCTCCTTGCCAAGAAATTATACATTCATTATATCTATTCACATCCATTCAATCACTATATTTAAGTGTAGGCTCAATCGTGGTCACCAGTAAAACTTCAACACAAAACACTAATCAGATGCTTGCACTTCCTTCGACAGTGGAACTTTGATCCTTTTAATATCAGTTGCAATCAAACAGAATGAATAAACTTGATCAAACATCGTTCTAAGTTTAAAAAGTTGGTATATTTTATAAATAGCAACGTGCTTTTGATGCTGCTGACAACATAAAATATCAAGTTCAAGAAGGTATGGTACCAGCAGTAGAACAAAGTACTGAACATAAGGAATGTATGGAAAACGTGCTGACGCACAATATCATAATAACATTAAGAATGAGAACGACAGAAATTCCCAATAAGTCAGTAAAGGAAGCCAGATATCAAATATCGCTGTCGGCTATTCGAATGACAGTAGAGACAAGTTACTCAACATGGCGGGTGTGCGAAAGTTTGAAGAGCACTCAATATTAAAGTAACGACCAATCAATTCTCACCAATTCTGAGCAAACGACTTCCCGCTCTCACCTTGTCTCCGACCACGGCAGGAGCAGGAGGTATAGGACTGGAAGCGGCCGAGGAGGACAAGTGGAGGCGTCGCATCATGTTGGAGAAGAGCGTCGTATCTTCAGCACCAAGCCCCACTCCAGTTACTAGCTGTGAAAGAGGTTTCAAGCAACCGTGAACACTGGAAACTGCTCATTGAGGTCATCCGTCCCACTTCTCATTCGAGCTAAATTGAGAGAAACGAAACGTTCAGTCCAGCACTCAAAACCCTTGCTTAGCAAGTTCAGGCGATGGATTCAGTATTTGAATTCAGTATTTGGCGTCAGAAAATTCAATTTTTTATTCCTAGCGAGTCGCGAACAAACGTGCGGTCACAGAACGAGAACGGAGAATTAAATTAATGAAGTCTTCTGCAAGCATCATTCGGGGTAAAGTTTGACCCGCTTGGAGAGATCTATTTATCCCGTTTTGTTATGTTCTCATGCCTCGCATTTTATTTCAAAGGAAATATGAATGTACAAGTATGCTTAGAATCAGACCAATCGTACGGCACGAGAGGTGATGCCATTGTAGGATAGTACATAGATGCATTTACATTACGTCAGTTCAGGAGTATCCATTTTTTTTCGTAACAGCCATAAAAAAATAATGGGAAAGGCTAATACTTCAATGAACACCCTTTTTTGACGAACAACTCTTACAAACGACCGTGAATGTATCGACTGCAGCATATACATAGACACCATCACGTCAATTTGCAAGATGCATAATGAATTTGGCACTCTATGGAAAGCTATCAGGATTCCACTAGAGCGAAAGCACTAAACTTTCTCATTTTTTCCGGCAAGTTAAATTCTACGAAGCCCAGCATTCATGCACCATAACTGGCCGAGAACGAAGTCAAGCAATAAATGGAGGAAAATAGTTTCTCACCGAATTATCCCTGTATGAAATACGTTGACACTTCACGATACATTTTGTCGGTGTATAACTCCTTCTCCTAGACTGTGCTCCAACTATGTACATCGCCTTCCATAAAAAGCACAACAATTTTCGTTCGATAAAGCTAGTAAATTTGCTTCCAACTGATAGAGGGTTATGGGCGAAATAGACATGGCGAAATGAAACAAGATCGAGTGTTTTACGTCACACTTCTTTGCACACAAAATTAAAACCCGTCGAATCGAATTCTGGCAAATTAAACTTTGATATCCAGTATGCCGTGGTAGCGTAACTATTAAAAAACCAGGCTCTCTTTGATACATGATAATAATAATGAAAAAAGCAGGAGTTAAACCAGATGTGTCAGTGTACGTCATGTTTCCACTTTTTGACCAACAGCAACTACAGTACTTCTAACGCTTCTCCACGTGAACTTTCCATTGATCTTACACGCGCAGCTGTTGCCTCTCTATTTCTGAGCAGTATAGGTTTCTAGGCATAACAGGGACCGGGAACAGAAAATCAAGTCTTTTCATAGCTTATATCTGAACATGACACGGCCCCTCAAATCGGATTACCTTATTCATGATGAATAATGCTCAGCAGACGCAATGACATTAACGAAGACTGCGAGAGACTCCAACTTCGATATTTTTTACACGAGTGTCTATTCGTTAGAAATATAAAGGCCACGAAAACAATGGGAGACATAGTAAAGCATAATATATATTTATATATATATATATATATAAAATTTTGAAAATTGCGTCGTATACTTTAATTATTTCCAATAACAGCTGGAATTTTGTTTTTAGAAAAAGTAGCGTGAAAATAATTTCTACATCGTTTTTACAGTGCTGCTTTACGATTTCTAAAATAAATCACGCACTGATGCCGTAAGATACTGTTTCTCTACCACGACGATACGTCACAAGTGAGCAGAAATGTTTGTTCATAAGATGCTGAATATACTCAGTCGGTTCCCCGGATTTCGACCAGTACGAGGTAAAAAACACTGCATAAACGGTGGGGACATGGGACATATAGTCCAAGAGATCTACATGTTCACTAAATATAATAGTGAAGGAGACTTAGCGCACTGATGCAACTTTTGCTGTACAAGCAGTTAATTGCACAGTAACTTAGACAACAGCACAATTGAAGACGACCACACAACACATAGCAGCACATTCTCACAGCACACGTGCGTGAGTACACCTACAAGAGTACACCCACACAACACACACGAGTACACCCGCACAACACACACGAGTAAACAAGAGTACGCCTACACAACACACACAATTACAATGCAGCACACTCAGCCTCACCACAGAGCTGAAGCTGCTGTCCTCAGACGTGTAGGAGCAGCGGCGCGCCTCACGCGCACGACTGAGGCGGCGACCCAACCATCCACTCCGGCCAGACTGCGAAACTCGAGACGTCCTGTAGAAGCAGAGCACCAACACCACAGCCGTTAGCAGCTCAGGATTGAAACTTTTGGCTTGGATGTGTATAGAAAAAACACCGTCGATACATGATAATCAACTAAATCAAGGCTTCAAGAGAATAGTTTATTACAGCTTATAAGTGAAATGGCTTTTTCTATCGTTGGGGGTACTGCTGAAACTTTGCTTCTCGAGTTGGGTGGAGAGGCATTCATGAATATGAGAGTCAGAGTTGAAAAAATAATATGCAAGAAAATTTAAACAGGATTATAAAAAACGCAAAGTATGGCAGTTATTTCATTGTGAATCGCCAAATTGGTGAGCTGGAGCGCTGATGTCCAAGCTTTGTTTCATATCCATTACCTGAACACGGCCAAAATACTATAACCAGTTGACCCACGTCTGGCACTCGAAATAATCTATATGTCTAGCAGTCAAAGAGATACCTGGTGAATCAGTCAACAAAGCACAGGATGTGGCCGATATAGTTGTTCGTAGCAAAATCCTCCATAATGAATAATTATCGTTGAAGCAAACTCCTTGTCCACCGTAAAATTTTGATTTGCTATGTAATTTTAACGTGAACATAAAGTGATTCACTTGGCTGTGTAGCAGAACAGAGGTGGGTTTTGAGCACCTGCTGCACGATTTGCAGTATTTTCAAATCCAAAAACGCTTTCCAGATATTTCGATTCGACTGCAATCACAGTTCATAATACAACTTGAGATTTTACACAAAAGGGAGGGGAGGGGGGTGGAGGAAAGATGATACCACAGATCCATCAGGCGATAAAAAATTGCGCTAGCCCTTCAAGTCACGCATGCATGCTTTGTTTGACACTTTTAATCTCCCGTTATCCACATAAAAATTTCTCTTAAATAAAAAACAATTTAGTGGTACAAATTTCAGAGCGGTCTTTATTTAAACTCAACATCGGTGTTTTAGTAAAAAATGCAGCGCTAGACGTTTCATAAGCACTCCAATAGCAGTCAGTGAATCTAAGGTAGGACCACCAGTGATTTACATTCCATGTTATTCAGTGAGTGAGCTGAATGAATTTGAACGAAAATCCCCCCCTCCCCCAAAAAATTGAAAATAAGACAAATTCCCAGAGAAACTAAACAAAACGCTGAGAAAACGGCTAACCTAGAGCTGTAGGAGTGAACGGAGGCCCTCTGTTGGCCCCCAGCAGCAAAGCGCACCATGGTGTGGCGTGCGGCCTCTCGCTCGATGTCAGACACGTGAAAGGAAAGTTGCGAGTCCAGAGAGTGGCGTCTCAGGCGCCCCTTCCTCTGCTGCCGGCTACTCGCGTAGTACTGGAAGCCGGACTCGATCGAATACCTGCACCAGACGTACTTGGTTCGTTAAAATAAAATACACCAATACACCATCCCATGTGAGAGAGTGGTAGCCTGGCTATGACGCAGCACGAGTGGAAACGACTCGCACAGAAGGAAGAAGTTGCAATGCAGTCAAATTGCCATAAAATACCTTGCTTTTTAAGTGCCTAATAATTAATGACAGAATGCAATAACTGTCAGCCCTACCGAGCCCGTACCCACTTGTACACCTGGGTTCAGTTTAGTTTTCAGGATTTAACTAAGCGAGTACCCATTATAAAAAAAAGAACCTTTATTAATTCCAACACGTTTTACCGCTTGGTTTTCAAGGCCTTACAACTACTGACGTGGTGAGGGATGTGAGGAATGTGTGGTTTAAACGTTTTTTTCCGAGGGAAGTACTCCCCGGTTATGTGAAAATGCCTCGACTGAGCCGAGATTCGATCCCAGGTCCTCTCGGTTACGAGGCCATCACGCTACCAGTACGCCACAGAGCTTGTAGTGGTTTCAGTTACATTTTCCTACTGGTTGTATTATTTGATTTAGCTGATTTCTATTTTTAGACTTTTATGGGAGTATGAAATAGTGTTTGCATGAATAATAATTACTATTAAGAAAAATACTGGGGTAATCGAACCCAGTTGGTAGTTTGTGATGCACGTTTTCTCCGGCAGGCCAAGGATTTGTCTCCCTTTTCCAAGGAAAGCACACAGGGACTACATGAAAATCAGTCGTAACACACGCCCAGGATCGAATCCGGGGCCTTCTGCATGGAAGGTAAACGCGGAACCACTGCCACACTACGAACCCCCAAGCGACCAAGACACTCGCGCATAACATTGAACTTTCTATTCCCTAGAGAGACCTCGCCCCTTAGTCAGCTGGTAGTCACTTGAAGAAAATTTATATGGAAGCATTTCCTCCTCAGAATTTGACCACAAACCAGCGTATAGGGTTTCCTTAAATTTGAGGAGCTTTGCTGCAGCAAACAATGAGGAGAATTTATAATGTAAATAATCACGAGCCCTTGAAATCGGTTGTCCGTCATAGCCACTGACCATAGAAAAAAAAAGTCGCGAGTGTGACAATATATATATGGCATGAATACATCGTCACTGTTTAATAGCATTAATATGACCATGCTGGAGGGTCTACCTTCCTACAGAACGTTGACTTTCTACGATGAACGACATTAGAAACTCGGGTGTAGAGTCTTGGGTGTAAGTGCATGACATCAACAGGAGAGCTTTGGGTGTAGGTGCATGACAAAAACGGCAGAGACAACAAAGGTGAACACTGACTTACGATACCGACAGAGGGTATCATGGTGTACGACAATAACGGGAGGGAATGTAGCAAACCTGGTACTGATGCTCTGTTCAGAGTCCGTATGTAGAAGAGGGCCGGGTGCCAGGGGAGCAGTTGATGAGTGGTGGTGGTGGGCATTGCTGCCGGGCGTATAGAGAGGCGGCACCAATTGCTGCATGCCCTGGCCCCCCCAAGCAGGGCTGTTGCCAGGACCATCCAGTGCGAGTTTGGCTCCTGACAGTTAAAACATTAGAATCTCACGTCCTCGGGTATGGGTAATTAGTACAGTAACACGAGAAGAAAAAATTGAATTCGAATTGCAGGGTATGGTGTAGAGCAATGGTTTTCCACCTATTATAACATTTTCTAGTGGCCAATTCTCAATAGTTTTTAAACTGCTCGCGGTGCAGTGACGGTGAACAGATGCAGACATATGGTGGCTCTAGGACTGAGACCTATATTTGGCTATTTTTATTAACCACGGGACTTCGTAATTCCTTCACGGTTCCCTAGAAGACCGGGAACCCCAGGTTGAAAACCATTGGTGTAGAGAAAAACTACCAAGACTTTATCACAGGTAACACATTGTAACGAAGTAGGGTTACTGTTGAAAGTCAGTTCGCTACATCACATGGTAAAATTTGATGAACAATTATCTAAATAGCCTTCCGTCAAACAAGGCTTTAGGAATTTTGTATGCTACTGAGAAAGAACTGATTAGGAGGACTCACCTGGAAACTGATGCCCCCTCAGGCTGCCTGACAGGCGTCCGCAAGCATCAAACGGAGCCCGCACCCCCGCCTCCTCCCCCACCAGGCGATGCTTCGGCAGCACCCCTACGTTGCTGGGCACCCCAATCACTCTGTGTGGGCAGGCAGTAACAAATTTCAGCCATGTAAATCTAGAAACTTGGGAAAGATACATTTCCAGAGCAAAACGAACGGGTCCTCATATTTATTTTATTTTCAAATTCAATAATATAATGGTCTTTTTTTGCTGTGGGACGTGGGGACTGTTGAGAGATTGAATTTGACTGCAAACATGAACAGCACTTCACACGAGAAGTGCAAGCTGGACTGAAGTCTAATTTAATGGCTTTCTTAAACTGATATAAATTATCCCTAAGATAACTTAAGTTTGGGGAAATTTTATTATACAATACTTTCCACATTGGAAAGATTGTTTAACAAATCGTGCCTCGAACGAAGTAACGAGGCCCTCCTAGCAACACCAACACGGGAAGGGAAGGAACTTGGTGTCAATTTTACCCTTTAACGGTCACAGTTCACTACAACCTCAAACTCCTTAACACGGCCTTAAATTATCTATCCTGCACAAAATAAAAACAGGGACTAACTTTGATCATGAAGATTAAATATTAGCTTATTAATCTCAGTGAACGTCTCCAACATACATAGCATAAATAATACAAGATTTTATGTAGGAGCTATTTGGTGGCACTGAAGTGATTCTTGCCTGCTAATGGTAAAGTCACAGAATTCTTGCAGTCGTAGGCTCTCCGTACTCAGTCATGGGCCTTGGTCCCGCTCGAGAGAAAGCTGCACCTCGTAAGCGTACGCCAATACTCGACCATTTTCATTGGTTATCTCTGCCACACGTGAACACCTCTCACTTGCAGCTCGGTTTCTCGCAAATATATGATTCATGATTACTTCGTTCAAAAAATTGTCCTTCACAAACAGGACTAAAAATAGCAAACAATATCGTTATTCTCAAACAACCTCCTCCCACTGCATTCGTTTCTCATTTATACTTTCATTCTGAGATGATTTTGAAACGAGAACTTTCTAAAGCGTAACATAAAGAGAAAGCAGCAAGTCCACAACTCAAGATAAATGGGTTAGGTTAGGTCCCCATAGTAGTTATGGGTTCCAGTCCCCATAGTAGTTTAAAGCTCCCAATCTACATCAAGTGTGATACAAAGAGAGCGAAGCGAAGAAGGGACCATCTAGTATGGGCTGTGGTAAACCTGGAATCTATGTATAGGTGTGTTCCCACACTGGATTCCCTGCGCATAGAAGCAGCAAGTTAAGAAGGTAGAGGAAGAAGGTAGAGGAAGAAGAGACAAAGAAGAGATACGAAGAAGATGTGAAATGAAAGTAGCAATGTAGGCACGAAAGATAGAAGTCCCGAAGGCTTATCTATAGCTGAAGTAATCTAACAGTGCCTCTTAAAACGCCAGTACCCATAGCATTTGATAGACAAACTTAACTAACCTAACCCTATTGCCTATTTCATGCTCCCTAGGGAGGGGTTCAGACGAGTAATTATTACTTATATTATAACTGGTATCATTGCTATTATCATAGTCGTTGTTATTACTTCACTATTCATGCAAAATGCGATCCAAAGAGAACAAAGAGACGGGACCATTCAGCACGGACTACAGAAAACGGGGAATCTATGCAAAAGGTGTGTTTGCCACACAGGATCCCCCGCGCACAGAAAAAGCAAGCTAAGAATGAGGAAGAAGAAAAAACAAGGAAAAGCTACCGAATAAAGTGGGAAAATTAGAAAAAGTAAACTGGGCACGCACTGTAGCAGCCCCAAAGACCTATCTATAGTACGAATACATAATCTATGTGTGCCTCCCTGGGGATGCCAGTCCTCATAGCACAGGATACACAAACCTAACTCTACTGTCTATCCTATGCCCCCCCGAAGGCACTCAAGATGAATACAGGAAAGCAACCCATGAGCGACAATCACAGACCTGGCGACGAAGAGGCGCCAGACGTGCGCAGTGTTGCTGGTCCAGCAGAAGGAAGAGATGACGAGCGGGGTGCACGTCCACGCGATCACCTGAGGCAGCAAGAGGAGCTAACAGTCCTGTCACACACGCTGCTCTCCAAATAATAACAGTCCTGTCACACACGCTGCTCTCCAAATAATGACTAACGCAAAAACAGCGAGCATCTTATAATAACCCTGTTCGTTCTTCTGTCCTTCCAGAGCAATGCACTCTCAGAATGAATTAAGAGAAAATTTGCAGTATTTGAAATGAACTTTAAATTTGAGTCTCCAGTAGTAGTATTTTCGCTATAATGTTTAGTAATTAATTTACGGACATATTTTACCCAAGGGATACAACTTAAATAAAAAGAAGCAGTAGTAGTACTAATAATAGAACGTTGATAACTTGCACTTCAGACTCCTCCGCCTATCTCGCACCGAAAACGCATATCTTCTCAGCATTTTCAGGTGTAAGGTTAAGGACAGTCAAATTAAAGGAAGAGTAATGAATTTGGGTTTTTTCGCGTTTCCCCCTCAGTTATGAATATGGACTTGTTAGAACAAGAGGGAAAGGGCTTCACAAAAAATGTATTCCTAGCTTTTACTCGGGGACAAAAAGAGGGAGCCAAGCCTCTGGGCCAGGAGAACTTTCAATTTAATAGATTGATGAAGATAGAAAATCAATCTTTTGGGAAAGCATCACATAGTAAAAAAAAAAGTTGAACATATTTTCTTCCTGTCACCTACTAAATAAGATGGGTCTACTACTACTTCTATATCAATCTGGAAACTTGAGAGGTTCCCTGATGCACAAATGTGTTCTCTTTTCATCCCTGTGTAAATGCTAAAAGTACATACATTTATGGACAAAGCATTTCTGTCTACAGCTTTTTCCAACAAAATTAAATTAGCGGTGTCGCTGCAAACGCAAGAAATTCGAGTTTGAATGAGATCACGGTGAGAAAAAAAACCTGATGCTCTAAGAAACGCTGGGAAATTTAAAGATGACGATCATTTGTCGTCAATATACGATTAGCTTCCAGTTTTTTCGAAATAAATGTTTTGAATATCTTTAAATTGAGCCGATAACGATTCTATTTCAGCAAAGAATGATTTTAATTTTAATTGACCCATTAGCTCAAGCTGTAGAAAAAGTGCTACTGACAGCAGTCGTGTGGAGGAAGAACATATTTAAATCTCAACTCCTTACGTATATTACCACTCAAAGCTTCACAGCTCGGCGGGTTTGAGCTAGGAGCTCCAAACGCTCTGTGAGTTGTATAAATATGATGCCTCATGCTTAACAGAACTATACTCGAAAACTTATTTACGTCATTTCCACAGGTTCCGCTCGTTACCATCAGGGCAATGTACACAAAGGGTGCTGTGCTCTCAGGTTTAGACAAAAAAGTCCTCATTTGATACACAGAAAGGATTTTCTATTCGCGAATTAATGGAAATCATATTAAGTTGTTCATGAAAAAATTTGCCTCTAGTGGAGACGAGACGACCGAGGCTTTGGATAACGTGACCGCGAGTAGCCCTTACGACTTATATTTTGAGCATAATCCTAAAACCTGACGAGACGGACTGCTTTAATAAATTCATACTTGAACAAAAACGATAGCAGAGCTTACTTTCTAAATTCGAACAAATTCAGGGTCTGAGTCACAATTGGACAACTCGAGAGGTCTTAATCCTTTGACCTAAATACCTCGACAATTTGGCAGCTCATTTCCTGAAAACTTATCCAGCAGGCAAGGAAGGAGGAAGTCGATCGGATTCGAAGGTGAACGAAATAAAACAGAAAAAAATTATCCCACGCGTAACGTCAAATAATCAACTTCATAAAAAATTGCAAAATTCAATTATCCAAAATGCGTGATCAAATGCCACTTTCCACGAAATTTAACAATCGATGCAATCTCGTTCATTTTAATTAGAAATCAATGATTTTTCCTCATCTTCCCATGAATTCCATAACAAAAGGAAGTAGATAATATAATAAAACTGCTTGCGTTAGGAAGAACAGAAGGGTTCTGCTGTGTTCGCTTTTAATCCTTGAAGATTTTTAAGGGTAATACATTCAAAAGACTAAGTAAACTCAATAATAAATGGTGCTCAACATTTACACTGTTACCATCGAATATGTATTTTGCGAGCATTTGTGCACATTTATGGAAGTACAAATATTGGAAGCACCAATACAAATATGCCGCAGTACCTGCAATAACACGAGCACCAATAATAATGTCCTGCAGTACCAGCACAAGCTCAAGTACAAACCTGCTGCTGTACCTGCACACATATGTGCCGCAGTACCTGCACAAACACCAACACATATGTGCCGCAGTACCTGCACAAACACCAACACAAATGTGCTGCAGTACCTGCACAAACACCAACACATATGTGCCGCAGTACCTGGAGCTTATAGACGCTGAGGCTGGGACGGGCGGCAACAAAGCACTCGCTGCGCTCCCCCAGGTAGGTGGCAGACAGGCCTGCCTGGCACCTGCACACAGTCACCTGCTGAAGTTGTGCCTCAGCCTTGAGTTACACTTCCACGCTTGAATTATAATGTAGATGACGGTGCGTTTTGATTTGATGGGTCTTTCCCTCTTAGTGTAGTGTAATTTGTGTAACATTATTCGATATGTGAGACACTTAGTGCAGAGGAAGTAAGTGATGGCCTTCTTAAGAACCGTGAGGATGCTGTCAGGGTAAGATGGAGACAGCACAGGAATGATGTGACATGAAATGGACAGGTGAAAATGGGGCAAAATGAGAAGAAGGAAAAGGAGCGAGACCGTCTAACGTACACAAGAGAGTGAAAAAAAGAAACACCAAAAAGAAAATAAGTAATCTCAAATGAAAAATGTCAAATTGCAAATCAGGTTGAAGAGAAAGGTAATATCATCACAATTTAGAAAGGAACACGAAAATTTTGGTAGAATGGGAAAAGTTTGCACAGATAAATTATTATTAGTTATTTGAAGCTCACTAGCCATATGTAGTGCAATCTCAAGAGAGGGAAAAGAAAGGACCATTAAGAATTGACTTTAGAAAACGTGTAATTTATGCACAGGTGTGTTCCCACACAAGGTGCTCTGCGCATAGAAACGGCAAGTTAAGAAAAAGAGGTAGAAAAGATAAAAAAAACATAAGAGAAGAAGGCACGAAAAATAAAAGAATCAAAGTGGACACGAAAGATAAAAGTCCCGAAGGCCTAACTAAAGCTGAGGTAACTTAACATTGACCCCTGAGAACAATGTTCTTGTAGCATAGAATTCGCACAGGTAAAATGAAACAAGAATATACAAGAAGAGAAACCATTACACTCAAATTTAAGCTTCCTGGAATGACTTGTCAGCCACCTCCAAAACTGGAGAAAAGGAAGCGAACACATCCGCTTCCTTGCCCTACAGCTGAGCCTAAAATTGTTACAACCAGTGAGTCAAGGCTACTGTGGGCAGCTGGTCACAGCTCCATGACCGTCTACAAAGCTAACCAAAACATGTCAGCTGACTACTTTTTAGAAGCTAGGAATGCAGTCAGCAACTGAGGAGCGCTCTCTCTCACGTACATTGGAGACTCCACTGGAGCAATTCTGCACTGACACTGACTTACAATACTGACCAGATCTTTGACACAGACATTCTTAACCACAAAACCATCGGCTTTAAAGGTTTACTGGAGAGATATTGAAACAAACGAAATGTTAAGTAACAACTGTAACTGAAAAGAGCCAAAAATAATTGTAGTCATCACAACATTTTTGACACAAAATTGTATAAAGCAGATGCACAATACATACTCTGAAAATTACTCCACACAAAGAAAATATCTAAGTTAAAATTTTTTTTTTTAGTGAAGGGTTTTATTCAAGATCCCCCACCTGAAACGTGTGTACAAACACACGATGCATCACGCAATGCACGTTAGAATGTAATTTGAACTTAATGGAATTTTCGTTCTCGGTAAATTTTCAAAAAATGAGCATATAAATCCCTAGGGTATATAAATTACTAGCAAGAGTCTATTGCAGAGCTGGGAATTTCCAACGATTAGCTAGCCTCCCTTTTCTTCAATCATTCGTCACAAAAATGTACCTAGCTAGGGCTCAATTGCCAGAAGTACTCCCTGATATACGCACAGAATGTACTGTCGAAGAGCCAACTGCCAGCGTCCGTAGTGAGCGTAGTAGTGCCAGTGGCTGTACAGAGTGAACGTCCCGCACGCTGCCAACGTCAGTAGCAGCACTGCCAGACGCACGATGCTCTCAACAATCTTGGTGTTGTCGTTCGCAGTCAAGATGTTGTTGCATTCTAGCTTCAGTTGACACAAACGTAAGATACCTGGAGTAATTGAACGGAGACTCAGAGCAATGGTTTGAGTAGGAATTAAAAAATAGAAGCCCAGCTTCACCACATGACACACAATGGCATTTTCAGAATAAGTAGCATTTAGAGTGCCTTAAAGAATAAGTGCATACGTCAGGTACATCAACGGTATACAGAGAGGTATGTGAAGCTCTCGTGATGGAGAAGTAGCCCCTCTCTCAATCAATGAAAAATTATGAGCAGCCTATTAAAAATTTAAGCTCAAAGTTATTGCTACAGACTCCACAGTGGGTTGCCACAAAGAACCGTAGAAATTGAGCATACAAAAAAATCTGTTCTTTGTATTCACTTCCACTTCAGGAGAGAAAGGACTCGCACTTCAAATTCAAATTCTCTTACTGAAATGCCCAGTGCACTGTTTTGGAATGAGGAAATTTGACCATTTCCAATTAAACAAAGCTTAAATATAATGGTAAAACTTCGCTGCTCATCATAGAAAATCGAAGAATCTAAAAAGCACCGCAGCCCTGACACACTGAGGCAGGCAAATGCATTTCCCTGCCTTTCCTGTGCATTTCTCTCGAGTCTGACAGAAAGCAGCTAGAGACGCCCTCACACCCTTAACCTTTAGGCTACCAGAGGAAGTTTACATCACCAATTACCAGTTGGTTTGAATGAAGATGACATTAATTAAAAAGTTAATCTTCATTCACACATACTACTATTATTTCCAATTACAATAATTCACAAAAACCAGCGGAGTCTAACAATGGTAGAAAAATAACTGGAACCTACTATAAAAAACTAGAACTGGCCCATCAGACCTATTTAGCTGACAGTTTAAAATAGTTAAACAGATGCAGCCGAATCGCCAAGAATGTTGGTCATAACCGCGTCACGTCCCAGCGCACTCCGTCCACTCCTAGAATACTCGCATTCTCTCAGGGACGTAGGTCAGGACTACAGCATTCCACTGTAAATGTAGCCAAATGCTACCACATGAAAAGAAGAACGCGGCTCATGCCTTCAATATGCCTGAGCAGATGTAGCTCAACACTACCACCACCACCCCAGGCTCCCTGAACGAACGTTGCTATCAAGAAGTCCCTCAGAACGCACGACGAGAAGTCTCAATAAAACGGTATCGAACTAAATGCAGTGCATAATCATCAAAAACGTGGCTAATTACCGCGGTCAAGTCCGAAAAAATGCAAGTTATCATCGATGTTCAAGACTGAGGGAAAGTTGCTATATCTACCACAAAGTCTAACGGCACATAATTCGTCAATAGCACTCATGGCCAAGAAAATGTCACAATATCTAACACGAAGTCTAACAGAACATTACTAACCACTGGCATTGAAGTAAAAGAAAACATCCCACTATATAACAGTAGCCAAGTGTTGTTTGCTTGCTAGCTAGGTTGGTCCATCCGTCTCTATGTCACGCTCTTTAAGATTTAGATAAGAGAAAATTCCTGGGTCCGTATTCCTAACTATTCAGTGAGACTGTCAGAGAAGGCAGTCTGTATCGGTGATACTGCAGATAACAGTATTAGATGGCAAATTTACCGTAAACAAGACGGCATCTTAAGAAATAAACATCATTTGTCCCGACATTTTTGGCGGGGCGCGTCTACTAGTCTACCCATAAAGTCTAACACAACATGACTTGTCACTATCGCTCAGGTCCAAAAAAATATTAAAATATCTACCGCACAACAAATCATTATCACTTGCACGGAGGTCCGAGACGAAGCTACCTTTAGAGATGAAGAATGCAGTGGCGAGCAACACGAGCATGAGGGGCACTAGCAGCAGCGGTAGGCGGACGCCCAGACTGGGGGACAAGAAGCACACGCCGTGCAGGTTGTCGGCCGACACCTGCACACACCAAAGCATTTCAGTTCTCACGGTCTTAAGTTCACTACGAAAAATGCGGAGTCCATGCAGGTGTGAGCTTAGTTCTTCAGCAATTTGGGCAATTAATGGGGCTTGACATATTTAGCGTGCGGGATAAATCCCACATATTGAATTAAGATAAATGAAGTACGGAAGTACATAGAGAAAAAGTAATGTTTTCGAGGTGTATATGGAACGTTTCAATTTCTGTTATTCCAATGTTAAGTTAAACGTAAATTTTACGGGTTTTGAAAGTTAAACCTGACAAATGGTCGCTGCCGTTGGCAACATGTTTTATGTAGTCGTTTCCCAAAAACCTCCAGAACTCTTTGGATTTAGACAGTTGGCGTTATATCGATTTTCTCTCAGATCCTTTCTTTCGATCCACAAGAATTCACAAGCGACATCGAATAACGTTACTAACTAGGCTTCTCCACAGGAAAAAGCTACATGGCAAAAACAGGTTACAGTAATGGCCAGCCCTGGGCTCTTCTTCAGAACATCAATACCAAAGAAATACCCTCACAAAACTCCAAGGAAACATCGTTTAGAGTTATAAAATTTGCCGGAAAAAAAACAATCGTCTACTGCACCGAATAAAACGTGTCTCGCCTCTTCATTACCACTACAGCTCCCACAGCGCCTATTCCAAGAGAGTAACATCTCCATGCTGTGTACAGCACCGTAAAATGGTTTGTCTGGTTAGAATGAGTCAATTGCTTAAAAACAATTTCTTTGAAAATAATAATTCTTACCAACTGATTTTATCTTCTGATATACATAAACTAAAAGAAAATAAAGTATTCGTATTTTGAGATACAAGCAGAATTTGTTTCATATTTACGCAAATAATATACTAACACGTTTACACTTTCATATGCAAACATTATGAAAGAGTTAAAGCAATAAATAATTCCTTCACCCTCGCTCGTTACATAGCAAGAATTTGTCTTTTGAAAGACGAGAAAAGACTACGATTAAAAATAATTCATTTTAAACCATGACAAAAGTTTGAACACAATCAATTTCAAGAGGCCGATCAGAGTTGCTGTTATCATATCTGACGGTAAACACTGGACAAACGCGAGGTCGGCCGGTACGGGGAAATCTGCCGCGATGTTGACTGCAACTCGACTAATTAGTTTCAGAAGGAAGGCGTTTACGAACGCACAAATTCTCCAGATGTTCATCAAGTTATTCCTTTTTATAGCAAAAAGAGGTAAGCTCAACTTCGATAACTCACTCTGACAAAGGTTAACCCTGCATTAATGCGTATAGTGTGGCCTAAACAGTACACCGTGCGGTAGCAACAAGCAGTGCCATGCCCTAGCGCGGCACTCCAGTGCGACTGAAGGACAAGATATGGGAGCGACACGAGGTTCCCGCACCTGTCCCATGGCCAGCGTTGTGATGGTGAGCACGAGGGGCAGGGACCAAGCCACAAGGTGGTAGTAGGCTGACCCCTTCTCTCCTCCTCCACTTCCGCCTCCTCCCCCAGCACCACGCTCTCCACACACTGAAAATCAAACTTTCCATCAGCTGTCCAAAAACCTAATTTGTACACTTGTAAAATTAGCACGTCCAAGTACAGGTATATAGTATAGTTTATTCATCACTCAAACAGATATGAGACTTCAAGATATAATTTCACGACGCGATAGGGGCAATGACGCCTCACCAAGTTGAGTGAAGAAGCAGTGCCAGGAGTAGGAGAGGATGAGGAGCCAGACAGCGGCGGCGATACCGAAGTAGTAGAGGCACACGAACACCACCACGCACGACATGTTGCTTTCAGTGCTGTAGGGAACAACCAGGGCATTAACGGCACTTTCACAGTTTCAACTTGAAGATTTTAAACAAGAAAGAACTCTCATCAATTAAAGAATAAAATAACCAGGATCAAATTTTCGGTAAGGCTAACCAGTAACAAACAGCGCCCAGAAATCGCGAGAAACTATTCACTTGATCATTTCCTTCAAGCAATCATGAGAAGGAGGCAGGTATTGGGAACAGAACATAGCAGGGTGGCCTTTCAGACCTGGGCTCGTGCGTCCTGAGAGTGCCGTCAGCGTGGCATGTGACGCGCTGGCGCACAGAGGCGTGGTACTGCACCAGCAGCGCCACACCGGCCACCAGGCAGCAGCCACACACGTACAGCAGCAGCACGGACGGGTAGCGCCGACTGCCGCCACAGCGCCACTCCAGCAGGTACGTCAGCTGCAACAACAAGCTCTCACTTAACACGTAACACGTCCTCCAGAGCAACAACTCACAAAAAATGTGCAACTCGAAATGAGCGTACTTGACTGCGAGGTGAGATGTTAAACATACCAATTACACCTGAAAGACTTGCAGTCCTACTAGGAAATATATTCCAAGTCACCTACTACAGTTTAGTCCCAACTGCTTTGGTTTATTTTCACAGCTTTTGATGCCATTACCAACATTTTGAGTTGGTGTGAGGCTTGAAACAATATTATATTGAGCGATCTAGCTCAAGAATAAGCACGAGCTTGCATTCGCGCCATAAAATTAACACAGCAAACCCATGTCTTTCGACTCAACCCTAGCATCTAAAGAGATTCCCGTAATCAAGCAGTCTCGCCTCTTTCAAAAGTGACAAAAAAAATTAGCAGCACACATGCACCAGAATAAATCACTTTTAATACAACAGAATGGTGAGAGTTTACCGTATTAAAGTCAAGAAACACCTAAACTATAACTCTTCGATTCACTAAGGTAAATGACCGACAATCTAATCTAATAAAAATGACTAATAGTCGAAAAGATTCTCCGTCCCCGTATACAAAGTTCCAGAAATTTGTACACCGATTAGAGAGCCGACAACTGCAGCGCGACACAGTCAGCTGACAACTGCAGCGCGACGCAGTCAGCTGACGAACAAAACGCGACACAGTCAGCTGACAACTGCAGCGCGACAGTCAGCTGACGGCCAAGGCGCGACACAGTCAGCTGACAACTGCAGCGCGACACAGTCAGCTGACGAACAAGGCGCGACACAGTCAGCTGACAACTGCAGCGCGACAGAGTCAGCTGACAAACAAGGCGCGTCTCAACTCGGCGGGCGGTCTTACAACAGTGAAGGTGCAGCAGGCGACGCACAGGCCTCCCATGAGGGCGAGGAAGCTGTGGAAGCCCGCGGCCTCCTCTCTGGAGAAGTGAGGGTGGTGGCAGGGCAAGGCGCAGCCCCGGATGCCCTCATACCAAGCCTCGGGTCGGGGTGTCGGCACGAGAGGAGGCACGCACACCCCGCTGCTGCTGTTGAACTTCACCTCGCGGAGGCTGCTGGCGATGCTGCTGCCCTGCTCAGAGGTTGTCGCCGCGTCAGTAGACTACAGCATGGACCATCAAAACCCAGTCTTAACCCTCTCGCCAGGGCGTCTACTCTATAAGTATGTATAATTTTGGCCACTCAAGCGTAGGTATCGCCGCCGCATAGTTGATTATCACTAGGGCAGTGAAAAAAGTAGACTGGGAATGCAAGCACTTCATATAATGACTAGATATACTCAAATTTGAAACTATAATACAAGAGAAGCAGCTAAGTGCAGAACTTATTGGTCTCAATTGCAGCCACAGCTCAACACCACACATCAGCTAGCCAATGTGAAGACCGTGAAATCAGAAGAAGCAAAGCCTTTAAAGTTTTATATGAATATACCCACAAAGCCATTACACCCGAATTTCAGGCAGATACATGACACCATGGTGAGAACAAAGCCGCCTCAGCCACTCAAGGTGACATATTTAGTCACAGGAATCCCTTCGCAAGCATCCTCATTGTACACATAGCAGAGCAGCAACAAGGCTGAAGATATGTTGAAACACGTTATCTCCAGTACCGGTACGCTTTGCCAATATCATGCTCTCCCTTCATGCTTGACAAGCAGAAAACAAACAAGGAGCTACGGCCCCTGAGCTGCTGACCAACCAATAAATATATATAAAGTTCACTGCAGAGACCAATGCATATATATAAAGTTCACTGCAGAGACCAATACATAGAGGCTTTGAAGCAGAGACCAATGTAAGGCCTAGTAGCCTCAGCAGACTCACCGCACTGCAGGAGCGGAGTTGCTGTCGAGCGTCGGTGTTGTTGGCGAGAGCAGCGCCAGGGCAGCGCATGTAGCTTGGCCAGCCGCGGCCTTCTTCCACAAGGGCGCACGGACCCCGCACGGCCTCACACATGTCCTGCCAATGACGCAGGTACATTTTAAAACACATTTCAAATAAAACAGGAGACCAAGAGCTCACATTCACGCAGTGCAAGTAGGATCATTCAAGTCACACCGCAGAAGTACACGCGTTCAAGATCGCCAAATCAGCATCAACTCGAAATTATTGAGTTTGTTTCTCTACATAAAAAATAGTGTTCACAATAAAAAGTATTGACTATCCATAAGGCAAATTGACAGAGCATCTATTTACATTCGGTGAGCCACGGTGCACTTTCATCTCCCACCAACATTAAAGTGTTGAATGTTGATGAATATTTCTCCAGAAGATGCTCGTCAGTTCTCTCAATGCAAGTATTTAGGTGCTTGAAGCCCTTAGGCAAGTCGACTGATAGGTCTGCATGCAGCAATCTCCATGACCTCAGTGAGAAAGTGTGATACTAGAAGTGCACTGTCTTACGGTCTGTAGTTGAGAGTCACTGTTAGTGCACCGTGCTAAGGTCTGTAGTTGAGAGTCACAGTGCACCGTGCTAAGGTCTGTAGTTGAGAGTATCACTGTTTGCTGCCCCTGCCATGGTATGTAGGTACACAATCGAGCAGATAGGCGAGGTGGCGAAGCAAGATAATACCGTTTCAACACCGCTCGCACCACAAAGTGTGGAAGTGGGAGGATGTGACGCTGCTATCGATTTATTACCAGAGGCGCAAAATTACATAACTCAAAGGCTATTTGAGAACGTCTTCAGGTGACGCATGGCAAGCAGCAATGTAACACTAAGCAACTCACAAGCACGAAAAATGTACAGGTCAACTGAAACTGTGCGAAATGAAATCTCCTGGAGACTCAGGAGCCAGAGATCGAGCATGGTCCTAAATCGGAACACTACGTCTCATGCAGCGCCTAGTGCTTTAGAAAAGAGCCAAATACATGACAGTGAAACAAAACACGTATAACTAATAAGTGTCACAAGGCCCTAATCAATAGGTGCAGGACTAAACTCAATTGAGCAAACAGTGAAAACGAAAAGATGGATAACTTTATTGTTTCAGATTATTTATTGGATAAAGCAACACTAACCAACTGATATTTCAGCACAAGTCAAGGGAGAAATTTCTATATGTTCAGGTTTGTACACTAAATAGGTACTGTAATTGACGCACAGCAAGCAACCCTCGTTACTTCGCGTCATCTCTTCCTAGTCATCCCTCGTACTTCGCGTTTCATTTATCGCGGCCTCAGTATACCGCAGATTGTACAGAAATATTCATTCAACAACTCAAAATTGAGGAATTACGGCGCGGAAGTTGCCCGTACGCTAGCAGAAGGCAGGGAGTGCCCACACAATTCAACATCCACGTCTCTGATTGGCTGGCTATCATCCCGCCATTTGATATACCTCTCGTCTTTGGAATCTCGCAAGCTGATTTATACTAATAATATTTCATTTACATGTTTGAAACTATTCTTTAATGTTCTTATGTTAACATATGCACTTATATGGTTTCATATACACTTATTGATATTATACATACACCAAAATGCACGAATGTTAAAAATGAGGTGAGACTACTTCGCGGTTTTCCATTCATCACGACCGGTTCTGGTCTCAACAACTGAGGGATGACTGGTAACTAATTCAAGGAATAACTTCCTTTCAGTCCACCAGAAACGTCCGTCCTTTATGCCACACCGTGCACAAGATATAACAAATCGGGCTTATTGAATCATCATGAAGGAACTTCTGCAGAAAACATGCGAAATGCAATCCAAAATATCAAGAAAGTGCAGAGCAAAGACTCAACTACATTTAGAGCTCACATGATGCTCATACTTCACCTCCAGTCCTCTTTTCGTAAAAGCAGCTATAAGAAATAAAGACACAGCAGTTAAAAAAACAGAATTAACACGAAGTCTACACCGACTGTTCTTCTAGAATGAAACACAGGGCCATTTGAATGACAATTGTAATTCTAAAAGGCCATAGCATTTTCTATCTAAGAATGAATACAGTTGTTTGACTGAGTATGTTACTTGCAAAAACGGCATTATAGCTCTCTTGTTAATATATACACAAGAGCTCAAGAGTAACTCATTTTTCCAACCTCTCACCAATAAATCGTCCTGACAACAAAAGGAATCGCATACTGCACTACCAGGTCACAACGCAAGTTTGGGATCAGGTACAACATTTCTAACACTGAGAAGTTACGAAGATCACTAATCACATATAATGGTTATTTAAATCTTCATCTCGAGCAGATGAAGTTGAAGACGTTTCAGTTCATCTACGCAACTTCTTTTTCACATTAAAGCCTAACATGCTCGCTCTCCACACATACACATCCCATAAATATCTTCCTCCCCAACAGGGTGAAATTTGAGCATAATATATTTTTTGTTCACAGTAAGATTTTCAAAAAATAAGACCATAAACCTCCAGAAATTAATAACACCAATTGATAGGAGGCCTTTTTGTCTCCAACAAGCAGCCCACCTCCCTCACTTTATTCATCAGGCACAAGGATTGGAGCTCGACTGCTAAAATTACACCCTGCTTCCCAACTCACAACACAATCACTGCTCTGTCCAGCAATACAAATTCAACCACTCTCACCCATCCATATTAGCATGAATTATTCTTCTAGTGGGAACTGTTTCCTCATTGCTATAACATTCATGGTACCCATCTTTCACCATGCTCTTTTTTCCCTCATCTACACACGAATCCAGCGCACCACTGCCTGTATATTGTGCGGCGTTATTACCATCACTAGCATTCATGCCATGAACCCCATTATAGAAGTGCTTATGCTGAACTTCCACCACAACACCATCCTACTACACCGTAAAACACATTGCACAACTCACCACCCCATTGTACCCTAAACATCCCACACTCCTGTAGTGACCACTACATGATGAAGAAACTGAATGGAGCGTTGCAGCCCGCCTTTGTAGAATCTACAGCACCCGGCGACGCCTATCTGGATCCT
>VOMN01075551.1:0-21744 GCA_014899125.1 Orchestia grillus
TCATGTAGTCTTATTTCATGTAGTCTTATTTCATGTAGTGTTATTTCATGTACTGTTATTTCATGTAGTGTAATTTCACGTAAAGTAGTTTCGTGTAGTGGGGATTCGTGTAGCAAGACTTTGGTGTGATTTTATGTTGTGTGATTTTTTGTAGTCTTTATGTGGTGCGATTTAAGGTTCTATCTGGCTTCAATTCCGTATATATGAAATTTGAAGCTGTGTAGAGACAACAAGGACGATATTTCTGATGGTGGAGTAATTTAGAAGCTTTTGAAATAATAAGAAATATTTATGTGCAATTTAGCTTTTAAAAAATATCCATACTGCATGGTTATTCATAAAGAATGAACCGATTTCATGTAGCAATATTTTAGTATAGAATAGTAACAGAAGATTCCAGCCAAGTCACTAGTATTCATATTCTAATCAAATTCTATTTCTTGCCTTACGAGTATTGAATATGGCCACCACTTGCTGCACCGACAACATCAGTGCGAGAAAAATTCTTCCCGGCCGCCCAATAGCATATCACGATCCACTGAGTTGACCGCTGTTGTTATTCCATGTTTAAAGCTATCGAGGCTACTCAGCACAGCTTGAACAGAACCTCACGATCGTAGGCATGCCCTCGCAAAAAGGACCCCTCGGATCCCTAGACCAGGCGGTGAGGTCTGGGGATCTCGCAGGCTGAACACAAAGAGGAAAGTATTTGACCCTTTTCTAACCAACTCATTGCTGGGGCCTTTTTCATTTAAAAGGCTGAAACTATCAAGGGCTAAATCTCATTGAAAAATGCACCCATTCGAATCAGCTTGCAGTGAAGTGAAGTGCCAGATTTGGAGTATACCGAGGTAGGTTTGTCGTGCAACGCTGTTTCCTTTAAAGGAAAAGTACCATAAATCTGCCCTGAAAACAGCACAGAAGACGTTCAATTTAGAGGAATCTCTTTCATGCTCAACTGTTTCACATGGGTGCTGCGTTCCCCATGTGCGCACATTGAAACGATTGACTTTGCTGTGCTCACGTGAGAAGTAGCTTCATCGCTAAAACTTGAACGTGAAATATAGGTTTCATCTTCTATCATGTCCAGCATCAAATTGCACAATTCTTGTCATCATTGGCAAGTGCCTGAATGAGGCGTGATCTGCATAGTTTCAAACGTAGACATCTCAGCATAAGCCAGACGGATTGGAGGAAGGCAAGCTCACGGCTGGGTCGATTTGTGAACTGCCGCGGGCTCCCTCCTAACGCAGCACAGATATCCGCCACCTGTTCTTCCGAAACTTGTAATCGTCCTGGAATTTTTCCATCACACGAAAACTTACAGTCTTGAAAGTATTGAAACTACCGTCAGATGTTGTTGGCAACGGTGAATTAATATCGAATTGCCTTCAAAAATACGCTGCAACGTGACAACTGGATTTGTTTTTGCGCACTCGAGAACGCAGAACGATTTTTACTGAGGACTCGCCATTCCTAGGTTAATTAAACAAACGACTGACCGTTGGCGGATGACAGTCGTACCCGAAGAACGACTCTACTGTAGCGCCCTTGTGACAGCTACTCAAAACGTGGAAAATTCCTCTTTCAAATAGTCACTGACTCATTCCATTATGGTGATAGAATACTGGGGCATTGCGTCGTGAAATCCATTCATTCTTTCTGAATAGCCTTGTATATTTTATTGTCAAGATGAACCGGTGAGCCTAGCAGTGTTCAACGGTACGAGGGCGAGGGGAGAATTTGTGTGATTAGGTGTAGTTTACTCCTGTGGAAACCCCAATTTCCACCCGCCATTAGTACAATATCCGGTGGGTATTTAGGCTGAGGTGTGCAAGATTTTGAAGTAGCTAAAGAGAGGTCATAGACCAGCTGCAGGGAGGTTCTCGCACGCATTCGACGTCATGGTATTTGTTAATATATTTAATAATGGCTAGCATAACTGTTGAAGCAGCGAGCACTCTGTGTATGTAGGTTTAAGGACGAGTGACATTTTAATAAGCGGGTTTGATTTCAATGATTGGCAATTTCAGATCCTCGTTGCCAAAATGACTAGATATCTGCTCAAAAGTTCGTTGCCTGAAACTGAGGGAATGCTGCGCTCATATCCTTAATACAAATAATGGAAGTCGTAGGCTGTGTTATGTGTAGTGACATGGAAATTGACTCTTCGTGTATGTATAACTATTGTGTGTTTATGTATGCTGAATGTGTCAGGAATGATTCACAGCTGCTTGTTTTGTCTTTCAGATGAAACGTAGTTGTGATGTTGCTCTTTTCAAGTTATTCACGAACTGTACTCCATTATTTACTCTTATAGTGAAAGAACAGTAATAAGGAACTGTTGAAAAGTTGTTTTGAACCTGCTTTAATCTCGCTTTTTAAGGTTGCCTTTTCTGGCGAAATTTTGAAGATGAGCGTATTGACAGGGAATACAATGATGCTGATGTATCAAGATTACCTTCAGTTACATTTATTAACGGAATATTGGTTGTCCTCGACTAAGGATACTGGGCTAATATGGTGTTGATTCTTAACAACTTAGCAGTAAGTGCCTGCCTTTTTTCAACTGCCTTCGGACAAAAACCCCTGATTAACATGGGTACACCTGAGGTAGCGACCAGATAAGAGGCGATCCTCAGGTCCACCCTGAACAAATGGCGACTTGCGTGCAGAAGTCCTGGACAGCCGCACTATGCGGGAGCAGCTGAGCGTTGGGGTGCGGGGCCTGCACCGCCTCAGCGACTCCTGGCAGTACGACCAATACTTCGTGGAGGCGCAGCTGTACCACGGCTCTCGCTGCGTCGGCTCCGCCCAGCATTCCCCCACCGCCTCACCCACCGTTTGCCTCAGGCGATACGCTATCGTACCCTTCAATCGTTGGTAAGGCTACAGCTCTTCTGGCTTTACTTGGAGGGAGGGAAGGAAAACTGTCTTTATCTACTGATTGGCTCTTTATTTTGAGGAGGTTGGGAGACCTCTAAAGCTGTTCGGCTTTCTTAATAAATGAACGCTTTCAGACTGCGATTCCTGTGATATTCTTTATTCGTACCTTCTCTGTAATCTCACCTCTAATATATGCATTGAAACCTAATGTATTTTTCCCACTTCGTTCGTGATTGCCGGCCTGCTTGAGTTGTTTGAGTAGTCTGATGAAGTTTTCATCTCTCATTGCGTATTTGGTGGAGTTGTTACGCATTACATTACGCTCTTCCACCTTTCACCAGCCTTTGACTTGAATGGGGTGTATTCTTGAGCCCAGATGCCCCTGGGCTCTAGAAAACTACAGCTTGAGTTTCATGCTGATAAGTATTAAGCTCACATACACGTTTGAATGACTGTGTAACGATAGTCCTTGTTCTCTAGAGTACCGTGACCTAGAGACTGGTATATTTCGGTACGAGACTATTGCGCGTCTTAGAGATTCGATGCATGCCAAGGATGATTGAAGTGACCACCAGTTACTGCAGCAGAAGCTTTGTATGCGCGTACAGTTGGATGTCCGTTTAGCCATCATTGTATGATAGCCTCAAATTCTTCTCAAATGTGTGTATCCCATCACTCAGCTTGTAGTTGTGCTATTCAAATGGTGTAATTAGTGAGATGCAGTGGAGTCTGGAGTACAGCAGTTGTGTACCGTAGTAAACGTTTAGCTTTGCTGATGTAAGTTGCTGTACTTCTAGAAGTGTGCGCCACTCGTACGCAGACTGGGGTCGGTGAGTAAGTGCGTGCTTCTAGTTACGTTAGCAACATTGGTAAAGCCTTAGCGATTATACAAACTTTCTGTTGGGTGTGAGAGCTTTTGACACAAGTATGAGGCATGTGGTGCGACTCGGTGAAACTATTAAGAACACCTACAATTAGGACTAGCTGGATGAGGCTTGAGTTAGCTAATATTTAGTTGAGGTAGGCACGAAAGTCGAGCACCTTTTGTTTTAATGCATAATTACTAAGTAATCCAAGGCAGGACACATTCTCAGTCCCTCTCTATTTCCAAGTGAAGGACTGGGTTTGATTTATTTGTTTAGCTATCTCGGCCCATGGTAATGGTGCTCGTTATTTTTCCCACGACATACGCATACTTGGCGTTGTTATTCATCATCACTTCTGCATTTACCACGACTGTTTTCAATATCCATACCCAATTGATGCATTTTCCTCCCGTCTAACAGGAGGCTCCTGGTGTGAAACTACTTGTGTTTGGGGATGATTTTTCACTAGAAAGTGACTACTAATCATGCATCTCAATTTTGAGCTCCAATCCGGCAGTATGAGCGTTTTCTTTCTATCTTCATTTTTTTGTTGCGTCCTAATCCTCGTCTTTGTTTTCTCATTTCATATTGCGTTATTATTGGTTTCCGACTTATCCTTTCTTCCCTTTAGTGAGGATTACTTGCTATTCCTTGTGATTTCATTTCGCTACAAGATGTGCGCTGCCCATTGCGACAAAAATCACTTGACTGCCGTGCTTCTGTGCAGCATGGACATGAGGGCTCGTGTGAACAACCTCCCCTTGGAGAGCCGTCTCGTGCTGACGGTGTACGGCCTCCGTCAGCTGGCCAACGCCGACGAGGACTCCCCCCGCTACTTGCGTGAGGAGGTCGGCTGGACCGCCCTCCAGTGCTACTCTTTTGACAGGTGCTACTCCTGCCGCTACGTGTCTCTCTTCTTCTGTTTGAAGTTACGGTCTTTGTTTTTCAGTGCGGAGTGTTACTTTTTTTTGCTGGCAATAGCTCAGGCAGCTCCTTGTTGAACAGTGTCTCGTGATGCTTCATTTAGCGTTTGAAGCTTAGTTCAGTGATGTAATTTTTACCTGAAAGCATCTCGTACCAATTATGAACATTGATGCTCGAAGTTTTATTATGTAAGACATGGATAAAATAAATCAGTTGTAGTCAGTATGTTTGGTTGCAATAATCAATAGATGTGTGTGTTCTCCAGGTAAATTTGATTTTATGCACTTTCACATGTAGTATAGTATATTTTACTTGTGTTGGAGACGTGATGGATCGAGATGAAACGGTTTGGAACAAAATCGACTTCGTTCTTACATTGATATAACTTGTCATTTTACTATTTAGAATTTGAAACCTTTTCTCTCGCGTGATAATTGTGCGCCTTCAGTCTTTGAACTTTCGTTCAATGTTTTGATCTAAGCTGCCGCGCTTGTTGAGTGTACACATTCTTTGATTGGTAAACAGCTCTGTTGTTATTGGATATTGCTTATCAAATATTTAACGGTTGAAATTTCAGCAGTCGAAATTAATTGAAATTATTTTGAGACCTCAATAGCGATTTTGGTATTAGCAATCTATCTGAAATCTAAATCAAGTGCATTAGTACCGTGTTGCTTGTACACCCCTGAATCATTTCGATTGTAAAACCTACACCATTGAAAAAAAGCAATGATATTCATCTGCTGCTGAAAGCTAGTTAGTTTTTCATTTTATTTTCACTTCATATTTTTGACGAACACATCTTGGGTTTCAAATACAGAAATGAGCATAACGATAATACTAAAAAAAGGCATCACGAGTTTCATCTTGTACTGTACGAATCCGCCTGCGATGAGTTGCAAGTTTGCCCAACATTTTAGATTAGAGCATAACTCGTAGTATCTGGCAATTGCGCTTTGGCGCACTGTTCATCATACATTTGTCAAAATGGAAGTCGTTCTACTATATTGGTGTGTTCTAAGAAAATCATTCCCTGCGCCAGGAAACTGTGTCAGGGAGGGCACCTGCTGACGCTGTGGCCAATGGACAGCGACCGGAGGCTGGGTGCTGCCCCTCACAGCTACGACCACCCCAACGCCCACACCTGCCCGCTGCTCTGTGGGTTGTGGCGTGTTGTTATGTTGTGTTGCGTGACGTGACGTGTCGTGTGTGATGTGATGTGTTGTCATGTTGCGTGAGGTGGCGTGTTGTCATGTTGTGTGACGTTGTCATGTGTCCTCTACCTTGTGTGATGTTATGTTTGCTGAGCCTTGTATGTTTGTACACGTGTTTTGCGGGGACAAATTTCCTGTCTCTATGAGTATTGCCTGCTTTGACCGTCTTTGATAACTTACCAAGTGTAACATAAAAAGTTTTGTTTAGTAAGCTGTTAAAATTGTAGATTCATAGTGAAATGAGAAATGATTGAATTTTTAAAACGGTCAAACTTTTGCAGATTGCGTCGTGTCTATTGAGTAACAGTTGTTTACGTTTTACAGCCTGATTTTGTGTGTTTGTGTGTGCGAATGCCCTCTATGGAAGTTTTTTTGCATTGGCAAAATGGTAAAAATTGAACTATAAATTGATAATCTGAGATTTTTCTATGATGGTGAATTCTGTGAACTTAGATGCTGGGAAATTCGTATTACAAAACTAGGTGTCTTAGAAAACTGCTCTTCGGAGTATGTGAACTTGGTTAATATTTAGACTATTTTAGTTTATTTAGACAAGTTAGTCTCATCTAGTCTCACTCATTCAATAACTAATACTTGTTATAACTATTTTCAAAGTAGGAACTGGTATACATAGCTTAGGACTGCTGTCAATAGAAAGGAAAACGGTTTTGGAAGTTTAAGCTTTTTGTACGCTTAAATGCCGTGGAGTCGCATGCGAAACAAATTATACAAATCAAACTTCTTTGAAAAGGCGTCCACTTCGCTAAGCGTCCATCTTTTAGCACACGCTTTTGCGGTTTTGATATCGTCTTCTGCATTGCTCTTGTCATGGGTCGGTCATATTTCGAAAGCCCCAAACTCTTTTGAGTTTTATCTCTCAAATAAGAACATTTTGACCTCAGTCGACATAAGAGAAAGTAATTACAGAGTGTATAAATCAGCAGATCATGGGGGTCATTGAATTACCTTGACTGGCTTGAGGCCATGACTGCCTCGAGGCCATGACTGCCTCGAGGCCATGACTGCCTCAAGGCCATGACTGCCTCAAGGCCATGACTGCCTCAAGGCCATGGCTGCTCTGAAAAACATTCTCTAAGTAATCTGCAACAATAGTTCGACGATGACTGGAAGCGCCGTGTTGCATACATTAAAGTTTGTTTGAATTGCTGCCCTGTGCCCGCTGAAGCTCAGCGATGTCGTGTTAAGACCTCGAGACATTTTTCTCTGTCAAAATTTTTTTGTTCGAAAAGTCTGGTCCATAACGCCAATGTTGCCGCTGAGTAAGGCCTGCGTGGAAATATTGTCTCCTGATATACGGAATTTAGGTATACATTTTTCTTTGAGATTGCCTTCATTTGAGACACGATAAATTATTGAGGTGGTTGCTGCCAGCTTGCGTCTCACAACTCGTACCTCGCAGGCGTAGAGCTGCCCGAGTACTCTGGAGAGGTGGTCTTCCCTGAGATCACGCCCCTGCCTCCTCAGCTCCTCAACTTCTCTGACCTCGACATGAACACCAAGCAGCAGCTCAAGGACATCTGTGAACGAGACATATTCACCTTCAATAGGTATGGAACACAGTATGAAGCTGTAAGTACTGGTTTGTTCAGGGAGAATGACCTGGTCAGCTGAGGCCGTCACAGTTGCGAGGTGGGTGTAGTTTCGATATGAGGTGGTTGTATTTTGTCTCGTGGCTGCAATACGCTTAAATTCGTTCTAGGTATCTCAATTGTTCACTGTATGGGAGTAAATGTTCCTGGAGTGTGGCGTAGATATCGATATGGAGTGTGCGCGGAGCCAATTGTCTTCATAAAATTATCTCCCGTCTGATTTTTATGGCCATATCAACTCTAATTTTACGTTTCATTTACTTACTATGCGAATCAACTCGTTTGTTACTGCCTGCAATGATGTTAATATTGCATCAACAATATTAAGACATTTTTTGCACGTTTCTGTCATTGAATTCATTTTACAATTGTTCGAAATACATGTTCCAGGGTAAGCAATTTGCAAGCATTTAAAGTCTATAGTCAGCATGGGGCCTAATATAGTGAATGTTTTTTCATTCACCTATCCAACGGTAATGAAGTCAGTTCATGGTAGTTGCAAGTATCGTCGTTCAGTATGTTCCAAATGTGCCATTTTATATAAAATCAATGCTAAATTAATCACTTTTAGATTTCGTTTGTCGCAAGAATTTTTGACGAATTCTGATATTGCTATATCAGCTCAATTCTCTCAAAGTGTATCTGTTCTTTATTCACCTTGTAATGTCGTCGGCCTTTTCATCTTTCCTACCTTTCAAACATTTTTTCTGCGATCCGCATTTATACAGATTTTAACTCTCTGTTGAAGTGTTTTCAAACAATTCTTTCCTTTATTTTTTTTTCCAAAGATGATATTCCATCACACATATTCTTGAATGAGGAACCCTAGTTGCTAATGTACATCATGCGCTATAAACTATTTTCTCGCGACAGGAGCTCTGCCGAAGAGCGGGAGGTGCTCTGGGAGAAGCGCCATTACCTTCATCACGAGCCCCATGCTTTGTCCAAGGTAACAAGGCGCTCCTAGTTCTCTGATCAACATTAATGTGAGCAAGATTGGTCATTAACTGTAGATATTGATCAAACCACCGATATTGTTGAAACATTAGCACCAAAGAATGGTCGCATAAAGCTGACCTAAATTATAAACTGATAGCAGAAATTCATCAAAGACAACGGATATGTAGGTATGTATCAAGCAGTAACAGCAGTGCTATGAGACTCTGACAAAAAAACTGCTCTTTCTCATGTAAGGGAGATGATGCACGACTCAAGACAATTTCTACGTTACACTTTATTGGGTCGCACAGTTGTGTTCCTTTTCTCGCTCGGGTAATATCGCGTTCGTGTCTTTTTGCCTCTTGATATTTTACTGTAAAATACATTGGAAAATACATTTCTGCTCAATTCGTACTATTCGTACGTAAAATTTAGTTAACACTGTTGTTGGAATGATAACTTGAGCTGCGAGAGGTTATTGAGAGTATGAATTTGTGTGTTAAGGTGCTACTGGCCGCCAACTCCTGGGACGCCCGGAGCCTCCCAGACCTGCACTCCATGCTCGAGCACTGGACGGCCCTCAGCCCCACCGACGCCCTCCCTCTCCTCTTGCCTAGGTAACTTCTTGATCACGTCTCGGCCTGTGCACTACCAATTGATCAGCACAAAATTGAGACGCGAGCCTTGCCGATTGTTTTGCTGGTCTTGGTGGTACAAGCAGTGCTCAATTCACTTCTGCTGAACGCTTCATATTAGTTCCATGTTTTCAGTACTTGTAGGGAGTATCCGTACTCCGACGTTAGTGCATAATTTTTTATTATACCTCAAAAACTATTTGTTACAGGTTAATAGAACTGACATACTTTAAATTATGCACGAAAAAGGCACACATAAGTTTAGCTTTGTATGGAAAACATTAAAGAACTTGCAAACAATATTAGACAAATGTTGAATCAAATAATATTCTGTTTTAACAGATTTTCACGAAGAAATTAATGATGCACCCTTCCAGTTGTATTATGGCCTTCAAACGCTTCTGTGTTTGATTGTGTATTCAAATATCGTTAGGAATTTAGATCTCCATTTTTCTTTGTAGATCGATTCCAGCTCGTTGATATTTGTTGGGTCTCTTGCAGTAACGCCAACCTTCAACTCTCGCAATTTAGTGTGATATTTGTTTGAACCTAATTACAACAAACGTTTGGGGAATGTAATTCTGGAGAAAGGATGCTCAATTGATTATATATTATGAAGATTTGCTCGGTATTAATACTTTTTCATTCCTTGTTTTCAAATAATGTTAAGAAATTCATTATTGTTTGTCTATAAATCTCATTTTGTGCTCATTTTTTTGTATATGTGTACTTCTAAAAGCATATGCAAGTTTTATTACTCTGTTGTAAATAAGTTTCGAGACGTTAGAAAAAATTGAGCGCTATTGTCGGTGTGTGAGTACTTTTTGCCGGCGCTGTCTATGTATGTACTTTACTTCTGCTCTCCCTGGACCGTAAGCTCAGTTGGATATTGCTTCAGGTAATCCTAGAAACGTTGGGATGCCGTGATCTCACTACAGCTTGTTCAGCAGTGGCTACCTGAGCCGTGTAGGTGTCTGTTTTGCAGTTATATCACGGATATTCTTCTTTTTTCCACTCTTGTTCTCGGAGCTGTTTAGAAATTTTGGTTATCTCTCTTAATTTTCTAGATTTTAGATTTGAAGTAATTATTATTCATCAGATCATCACTGAAGTAAGGAAGGAAGAATATTTTTTGCAATTTCTTAGAGACAATATGAAGAGCATTGGGAACAACGTGCAGTTTACGGCTTTATTCTTTTGTCTGGTACGTGCAATACGTCAGTCAACTTTGACCACTAACAGCTTCAACTTAGGGGCTTGTCCAAGTACCTTTGTTGCGAGAATTCTCATTCTAGCTTTTTATTTTCACTGTGCCTGAAATCTTTACTTGTCACGTTTTTTCCTGCAACGAGTTCCATCGGCAGGTCATTTTACCCTTTGAAAAACTGCATCGTTACACGCCTAAAATGTGTTAAATTCGAGGTGTGTTGTCGACAGTTTCGGGGACACGGTAGTCCGCATGCGGGCTGTGGAGTGGCTGCGAGGCCTCGGTAGCGACGAGCTGATGTCGTACCTGCCGCAGCTGGTGCAGGCCATGAAGCACGAGGCCTGGGACATGAGCGCCGTAGTGCGGCTGTTGCTCGAGCGCTCCATCACGTGTCCCAGGCTAGCCCACCACCTCTACTGGCTTCTCAATCAGTGTCATCCCCAGCAGGTACTGCCCTCTTTACGTGTCAGTTCCGACCGTGAATGTGTCTGCCGCCAATATCAGTCCCAGTAATTAATGAGTTTGTTGCCAGTATCAGTCTCAGTAATTAATGAGTTTGTTGCCAGTATCAGTCTCAGTAATTAATGAGTTTGCTGCCGTTATCAGTCTCAGTAATTAATGAATTTGTTGCCAGTATCAGTCTCAGTAATTAATGAGTTTGTTGCCAGTATCAGTCTCGGTAATTAATGAGTTTGTTGCCAATATCAGTCTCAGTAATTAATGAGTTTGTTGCCAGTATCAGTCTCAGCAATCAACGAGTCTGCTGATATCATCAGTCCCAGTAGATTGTAGCTCCTCTGCCAAGGTCATCGCTAGGAGGCAGTTAGTCTTCTACGAATATGATCGACAGCAAGTAAGGGCTTCTCGACGAAAGATCATTTCGGCTCACGAACAGGTTAACATCTCTTCTTCTTTGATACAGAACTCCTTGAGTGCACGTAGCTATTGGCAGTCGTCAGAATGTTGAGGTACTCTTTCTTTACAGACCAACATGAGCGGCTCGCAGTCGTGGGGTGCGCAGGATGCTCGCTACAGACGGCGACTGCAGCTGGTGACCCGAGCTCTGCTGGTGATCTGTGGCAGCAACCTGGAGCGCAGGCTGCTCCGCCAGGAGGCCTTGCTTAGGGTGGGTACTGCAAGGAGCATCGAGTGGGGACTGCATCGAGTGGTTACAGCTTATGATGTATACTGCTTAGGGGGGTTACTGCTTAGTTTGGGCACTGCGAGGGAGCATAGGGTGGGGACTGCGAGGGCCATAGGGTGGGGACTTCAAGTGGCATAGGATGGGGACTCTATCGAGTGGTTACAGCTTCTGATGTGTACTGCGTAGGGAGGTTACTACTGAGAGGGGTTACTGCCTAAGATGGGTACTGCCTAAGAGGGCTACTGCTTAGGGTGGGCACTAGCCATGATCGTTGTAGTGCAGCTCTGCACAACGCGCAACCTGCAAGTTTGACAGTATCTCTGCTGTTTACGCCTCTATTCCGTTGGGCCTTCGTTTTTACAGCAGCGAAGTGAATTGGATTTACTTCAAGCACCAGGGTATATGTATGTCTTTTCAAATATAATATGACAATGTGCATTTTCGGCTGAACGCGGATATACAAAGGCAATCCAAATTCGTTGATCATGTTACTGTTACCGTTTCTTGTTAACTTAAGAACTGATATATGCCGTGCAGGCCCTGTATGCGACAGCGACGAAGATAAAGGATACGAAAGACTCCACGAAAAAACCTGTGCTGGACCGCGAGCTGGAGACCATCAACGAAATGCTCATGGTGAGCCACCATCTGTGTCAGCGAGAGAGTTATCTCCACAGTTTCTTTCGATTATCTTACATGCTCGAAAAATTATGAAACAAAATTTTGTTGAGAAAGGTCAAAAAATAATTCTCAAGTCAAATTGGGACCACCTGTGTTAGTCCGCTTGATACGGTCTGGATTCTGTTTTAATTCTTTAATTGAATCATCCAACTTAATTTTGAAATTCGTGTATTCTTACATATCTCTCTTAAGACGGTATAGTTTCTCAATTGTTCCTCACGTTTCCATGAAATTAGACAAACTTGTTAGTCGCGTCATGGACGGCCGTCGTCGTACTCTGTTATTCATGGTGCATATTCTCTTGTAGTTCATATTTCACGTCTCAAGGGCAGCTCGTTATTCAACTGAGCTGTTTTACATGTAAAATGTTCATCCACTGATACGAACTTGCCCACCAGAACGACTCGACGTCGCTGCCGTTGTCACCTGCTCTAGCCGTGTCGGGAGTAGAGGTGTCTGCCTGCAATTACTTCAACAGCTTCACTATTCCACTGAAACTCGCCTTCAGGAGTGTGGAGCCACGTACCAGTCTCATACATGCCATCTTCAAGGTATCTTTTCTACCGTAGTCCTCCATTCGTCATATTTGCCGTGATATTGTTGCTCGTCACGTGTTATGTTATATTGAGCTCTTTTTGCCTTGTCTGCGATATGTTTTTTTTAAACGTTGGAATTCATGATAACCATACCGTAGGCTACTTCCCTATGCTCTAAATAACTGTGATATTCCATGTGAGTTTATTAGTGGTATTGATGAACACAATGCTGGAATCTATCACACGTCAGTTATGAGCAACGCACTCCGTGGCTGTAATAGTTGTGTCGCCCCTGCCATTGTAAGAATAAAAGTTCACATAACTGAGTGTTTGAATCTCTCAATTTAATATTTGTTTTAGGTATTATTATGCTCATTATAAAAATGGCCCTACTTGAATCAAATTCTTTAATTATTTCTTTTGCTACATTTCAACTTATGTTTTTAACTTTGCTGGAGCTATGGAGAAAAACAGTTACTTTAACATACGATGTCGTTATCCAAAGTTTTTAAACGTATTTCGTGCTCTGAATAATTTTTTGGTGTAGCAAGTTGCAAGCAGCTAATTTAAAAAACGGATTTCTACTTGATGGAGATGGCTGCTTTCTTGTACGACTTGCACTATTCATGGTGTTGCCCGGGGGTCGAAGTGCATATCTCCTTGCTTTTTTATGATCAAATATGACATCATTTACGATGGCAGTCTTTGAAGTCATTCACGCCATCATTGTGGATGAGCTAGTAACGTGGTTTTGCCTAGATTTGAATAATTGTTACGAAAAAGACGTACCTTGAAAACATTCGAATAGAATATTTCCAACCTACGTTCAACCTTAACAATCGGAACAAAAATATCAGAAATACCCCAGGTTCGAAGTAGTTAATTCAAATAAATTTTTCGGTAGTATATGCTGTTCAGCGAGAGGAAAAAGATGAGAAAGTCGTAGCACCGGGTTTCGCAGTTACCGTTTGTGCAATGGTTTCTTAGACTGGAATTAGGATTAGAACCAAATGTGTGTATGAATTGTAATCCTTTAGGGATTGAAAATAGCCTTTTTAAAATAGTAAATTGTGTACATTTTTTTTTCTTCGCTTCACCATCCTTGTTGTTATTCTTTATTTTTCATGGCTCGGCGGTAGAAATTACATGAGTTGTTGAATAAAGGAATAATTTTCAAGAATACAATGAGTGTTTAAAATCTTCTATAGCTACTTCATGCTAATATTTCTCATGGCACCGTTCTGTTTAAGATTCAACGATGTAAGCTCATCGAGGTGTGTTGTCTTTACCTTGATGCATTTTACCTGACCAGGTTGGAGACGACTTGCGGCAGGACATGCTGGTCATCCAAATGATCCGACTCATGGACCGGCTGTGGCTCAGAGCTGGCCTCGACCTCAAAATTGTCTCCTTCGACGTAGTCCCAACTGGGGAAAGGACTGGTGAGACACGCTATGTGCTAATTGCGACGTAGTTTCTCCTTCGGTACTGGATTGGTACTTGAAGTACTAACTGGGGCATAGTCTCCATTGGTGAATGGACTGGTGAGACCCGCGGTGTACAAACTTGACTGACGTGTGTGCAACTTTGCTTCGATATTGAGGCAAGTCTGCGTCTCTTCTAAGTACAAGAGCTGCTATTGTTAATTTGAGCATGAGCATTGTAAATGCACTTGATATTCGGCTTCTAAATCTCTCTTTCCTGAAGGTTAGTGTTATATCCTATACCTAGGACTTTTGAAACTCCTGACACGATTGTACATGCTTGATGAATTTTTTTTCGTTGATATGAAATATTGCACTATATATTTGAGAAAAACGCTCTGTACAAGTAATGACTCATTTTTTGTCAACTTTAAAAAGGACCTGTCACGTTACTAAATTATTTGTATCTCTTTAGGAAAGCGATAGTTTTGCTAGAAATTTCCGTTTCAAAGTGACAATGATTGATGTTGCGTTTAAAAAGGACGTCTCTTTATTTACCTCACTAATTCAAGTTTCTTATCTCTGACGTGAGTAGATTTTGTGTGTGTGTCAGGGAAATCCAGTAGCTCATCATGGTGTCTGCGTCTACCTCTCGATTCTGCTCTCTCCGATGAACTTGTTTCAAAATTAAATTTTATCTTTATTTCAAAACTAGATTTATCTTGATTTTAAAATTCGTTTGAATTTTTTCTTTATTTGAAATTTTTTTTTTCGTGTGAACCTTCGTACTACTACTGTACGACATGAGTAAGCTTTGCTATACTTATCTTTTCTTAGGTTTCTGTTATATGAGTGCTTGTCATAATCGGTCAACGCTTTGGAACATGTCAGTAGTTCTGCTACTGGATTCGCTTTCTAACGATTTCGCTTTCTAACGATTTCACTGTGGGGGAGTTCCATTTTACAGATTAGATAATGCCAACTATACCAGGGGAGATGGCCGTGAGCTCGAGGTCTGATTTCCATTTTTGCCTGAAATTACTAATTATGCGTCTTGAGTTACTGGAGCCTAAATCGGAGCATTTGTTACTCTGTAACTGACTTGCTGTTGCCTCTTAAGAGGGTTATAAGTAGTCCTTCTACCTTCACTATTGCATATCTCGCCCCTTTTACAGATGGTACGTTTTTACTCGCTACAGACCGCACTTGTACATAATTTGTTTGACATGCAGTTGCTACATTTGCAGGCATCATCGAACTTGTGAAGGATGCTGAAACCCTGCGTAAGATTCAGACAGAGTACGGAGTGACAGGCGTGTTCAAAGACCGACCCATTGCCGAGTGGCTGGCGCGACAAAACCCCTCAACGCTAGAGTACCAACGCGCTGTCGAGAATTTCACTGCCTCCTGCGCCGGCTACTGCGTCGCTACTTACGTCCTCGGTATCTGCGACAGGCACAACGACAACATCATGTTGAAAAATACAGGGCACCTCTTCCATATCGACTTCGGCAAGTACTTGGGAGACGCCCAAAAATTCGGTAACATCAAAAGAGACCGTACGCCATTTGTGCTCACGGCGGACATGGTCTATGTCATTAATGGTGGGGAAAAATCTTCGGATAAATTCCACAGTTTCGTCGATCTCTGCTGTAAAGCCTACAATATCATCCGGACTAACGGGCACTTGTTGCTCTACCTCTTTGCACTGGTGAGATCAATGTTTCGAACAAATTTCTGTTTAATAATCTATTAATTCATCATCACTCAGGTGTTCGTCGTATGGAGAAGCTTACAGCCGTCTTTCCTCTGATTTCTATTAAACCAAAGTTATTTTTTATAGGATTTCTTACGAAAAAAATAGTTATTTCATCCTAGAAATTAACATTATATATTTAACTCGGTGAAATTCGTTTGTGAATTTCTTGCAATAGTTTTAAATGCTCAATGGGATAACTTTCAAAACATATTTTTTGCTGGCCCTTAGCCTATTGCCGTACTCTCAGATGGCAAGCAGCGGTGTCGGCGGCGTGTCTTGGAACGGAGTGAAGTTCGTGCAGGAGGCGCTGCATCAGGACCACAGCCCTCAGGAAGCTGGAGCCTTCTTCGCCAGGATGATACAGGACTCCCTCAAGTCTTGGTCCACGCAGGTGCGCGCATGGTGTGCTCAACTTTCCTCTGTAGCATCACTGTCTCATCCGTGACAGGAAAGTAATTACGGCTTGACCAACTGATAATGCTTGTGTTCTGGCCATCGTATCGTTGTCGTTTGAAAGTTTCTGGATGAGGTTTGGCTAGGTTTTATTACAACTGCTTCTCTCTCTGAAGTTTCACGTCATACCATAAGTCTTGTTCGTTTCCCTAGTATCTTTTGTTTGGTCACAAGTTACGAAGAAGTATGAATTGAGGAAGATCAAGTGGGGACTTATAGTTCTCAGTAATTGGTACACGTCGACGTCAAAATGTGACCAATTTTTATCTCTACTACTTGCCAACGGTGATTAAAAAAGGAGCCACCAAAAAAGCTTATCGAACGTTCAATGCTTTCCAGCTACTCAAAGATTGTAATGGAACTCCAGCTTCCGGAAGCATTTAAGAAATTCACTGCAATTGGGCAGTTAAAGAATGGAAATGCACGGGATGGTACAGAAATTTCAGAATGAAGATAACAGCCTTGTGGTTGACCAATGAGGGATATGACAGGAATATTTCATTCTGCGCTTCTGGAAAACAGCGGGGTAATTATTGCTGAACTGTATTCCATATTTTTTTCGATGATATAAACGGTTTTACAACCGTAAAATAATTAAAACCAGTGTTCGTTCTATCGGTCGTCTGCGACATGTTATATCGCAAATTTTCGCACAATAAATTTTAACATTTGTACTCAGCAGGTGATCTACTTCTACTGTACACCATTTCCAATTTGGTTGTTGAGTGCATTGTGTCGGATTTGTTGTCCCACTATATACTAATACACAGTTGTAGCTTGCGTGGTTGGTCCGTCTTTCTGTCATGCTCTTGAGGATTTAGATGGGAGAAAATTCCCAAGTCCGTACTTCCAAACTAATAGCGAGACTGTCAGATATGGCGGTCCATATCAGTGATACTGAAAATAACAATATATTATGTCAGTGCTACTGTAAAAAAAAGGCACCTTAAGAATTTATCTCCACTTGTCCCGCCATTTTTGGCAGGGTGTGTCCACTAGTTTTCAGTAGGCATCACTAGCCGAGCGCTGCTCGAAAAATGTCCAGTTTACCTACAAGCTAACCAAACCATAGCACCTTTGCTTGTAAGAGTCTGTGCTGAATCAGGCTTTGCTCTTTTGTCTGTGTTACTCTAGCCTTTCGATACTAATCCTTTTCTCTCTCATGTTAGTGCAGACGTGCTTGAGTAGCCACGATGTTCAATTGTTTTGTCTCTTCCATTCTTCATATCCTGGCTTGAGACGAATTTTAACGTAAATAATTTCACCCCAACCGGACGTCTGAATATATTCGTTGTTACCATTTTATTTTGTGCGCAGGTCAATTTTTTCATCCACAACTTAGCCCAGCTGAGGTTTTCGAACGACCCCAGCAGCACAGAGGTGCTCGACCCTGGCAGTGGCCAACTGCTCTCGTTCATCCCCCGCATCTACACGATGAGTGACGATGGTCGTGTCAGTAAGGTCTCGGTATTCAGCTACCAGAAGCGCTACAACCCCACAAAGTACTACGTGTACATTCTCTCTGTTGAGAGGTGTAACCACAAGGAGCCGTCCTACCTGTTCCGCTCGTGGAAGGAGTTTTCAGAGTTCCACGCCAAGCTCTGCGTTCTGTTTCCCTTTGCGTCTCTGCACAGGTGCGCTACCATGTTCCCACGTAGATTATCATTTCCACGCTGTTTTCGTGGAAGTATGGTTAAACGCGATATTCTTAAATAGGCGGCTCACAAATGCAGCCTGGTACTACTTCCTAGGTATACAAGATATCTAAGATATCCGAAGTTAGTATCCACCTGAAGATATCTTGAAATTATCTCACCGTCGACTGAATATTAGAAGGTATCTTTTATTTAGTGGGTATACTAGTCTCATAGCCTACCTCGTGAATGTACTTAAGTGTTGACTTGGGATGCCGCTAAGCTCAATTGATAACCTCAATTAGCTCTGCTCTAAACCAGCCATCAGTACTATATTGTTGGCATGTTCAGTAGATTGAGCCCCATGTCCCGCCACCTACTTCAGTGAGTTAAAGAGCTACACAGACTGCCTTGCACTCGTCTCCTATGACCAAGAATGTGGAGCCAGAGCCGGTGTATATGTATGTATGCAGTATGCATATATTGTTTACTGTATATATTCTCGTCTATATGTATGTACGAGTGTTTATCACTTGGTTGGAGCATAGCCATGAACATTGAAATGGTTTCTCCTTGTCTGGCTCCGGATTAAAATTCCACCATTAGCTACAATACAGAATGTTTAAGCGTTCAAGGTTTTTAATCTTCCTGAACAATTGCCAGCAACGTCGCGGCTATAGTAAACAGACGTATGATCTTTACCCTTGCGCGTGACTCAATATTTTATTCTTTGTTTAATTGTCGCCAGTAATAAAAACGGAACCGGAGCCAAGGTTTAACACAATCATGGTTCCTAACCTGAACAAAACTAGAAAACTTTTTGCAGGCCTCACGTCTCTGCTTAGAACGAGAACTCCATTTCATAGAAGAGCAATTGCAACATTTCGGATATTTGTGTGGGCCTCACTCATATGCTGGAAAGTTTTTTATCGCCTCATTTGGCGTGGTTCTTGTGACATTGATGCATAGAGACTATCATACTGACACACAGGTCAAATTAATCCGATAAAAAGAAGCCATATTTTTGACTCCTTGTACTTCTATGGGCTGATTAAAGGTGGAGGTAAGGTGCTATTCATTTATCATTTTTTTCATATATTTAATAATCGCTAAACAATTTGTAGTATCTTCTTCCAATATTCGATTCTGAAGCTTAATGCACACTAAACATTCCTTTGGTTAATCCAAACTAATCGTTGCTTCAATTTACCAATCGCAGTATTTCCCTTGCAGTCATGTTGCTAAGGAATGACCCAATGTAAACGATAAGAACCTAAAGTTTCCAGTAATCAAAGATGAGAAGTTTAATTCTCGTTTTCTCGTTTTTCTCGTTTTTACCCATCAGTTTATTGTTTCAATAGTATTGGCTGGTTGTCACATATTTAATGAATGGCTGACAGTTAATATTGTGTGTCAGCTTGCCACGAGGGGTGGTGATGGGGAGGTCGGAGGTGAGTGTGGTGGCCCAGCGCCGCAAGATGTGCATCGAGCTCTTCCTGAACACGCTTTTCTCCCTTGCTGAAGAGGTCGCCCACTCTGACATCGTCTACACCTTCCTCCACCCCTTACTCAGAGATCAAGAGGACACTGACATAGATATCACTAAGCTCAAGAAACCAGGTTTGCCGTTTCAAGTTGTCTGTTCTTTTTACTTGTCGAAATACTTCGATATGTATGCGATGTTTCCTTATGCTTGCTTATTATACATTTTGATACTTCTCTTTTCCACGCCCCTTAAACATGATAGTCAAATGAGTCTGCCTGAAATTGTCACCACTGTTAAAAAACTCTAAATATCAATGAGGTAAATTAAAGGAAAACAAAAGCCATAATTGAATAATGTCATAAGAAGAGATTTACTTAAAAAATCTATTGTTTCAGAAACTGCTCTGGCTCCCCTTGATCACCCGAGCAGCATAGGGCGCGGTCAGGTGAGGGTGGGCCTGCAGTACCGACTCGGTGAGCTTCAAATCATGGTAGAGCACGCTCGTAACTTGGCCCTGCTGGGTACTCTGGAACCTTCTCCGTACGCCAAGCTTTATCTCCTGCCAGACCCCACCAAACGTACCAAGCGTAAGACGAGAGTGTGCAAGAAAACGTGCCATCCGTCGTTCATGGAACGGGTACGTCTTTCTTAGAACTAGACTTCTCTATACATCAGATTTTGGTTCAAACTATTTCGCTATGTTCATGTTGTGAGGAATGTTCTCAAGTATAATAGTTTTTTATCTCATAATCATGAAAAATAGCAGCTAAGAGTTACTGGCCGATAATTATTTCAGTAGCTTCAAATTCAGTATTGAAATCAACTTAAAAGCTTATATCCACAGTTGTCCCATACTCCATAGAATGGATTCCTATTTAGAGGTGCACTTCCTTTGATAAATAGAAAGATTTTTGCTTCAGTCTGAAAGAATGAAATTGAAAATATTCCGAATCATGATGTGCATAAAAAACCTGGATGTTGTTAAACGAAGGAAGTGGGCATGAAAGAAGTTTCGGAAACGTATCTATAGCTCTGAGGTAACCTAGCAGTGCCCCCTCCTTCTTTTGGGGTCGCCAGTCCCCATAGCGTACGATCGACAAGCCTAACTAACCTAACCCTATTCCCTGCCCTATGCCCTCTCAAGAGTCGTTAACTAACTGCCCAAAAAATTATTCGCAATTTTTTCTTTTAGTGATGGTTGTTAAATAATGATGAATAAAAGAACGTACTACCTGACAGATTTAGGCGTTAAATGTTAATTTTATGTATTATATTCAGATAATAAAATGTATTCATGCTTTTTAATTGAGCTGAATACGAAGTTTAATGAAGACTTTTGCTGAGACTGATTTGTTTTACGTAATCAACAGTTGATTGTTTCTGTATTTGTAAAGTTTCGATGAATTTGGAAACATTTTATGGAAAACCTTGAAATTATCAAAGGGTTATACCCATTCAATTTTTTAAAATAACCTAAACAAAAAATGTCCAGTTTCACTTTCTTCTCACGTAATGTAATGTACAGTCAATGAATGCAGGTTTCCCACAATTGAGTTCCATTCTCACCACTCGTTCAGCGCGTGGAGGTTTTAGCTAGAAACGCCGTTTTTGGAACACTCGAGTGGTAGTACATGAATAATTGAGGATATATTTTTATTTTTCTTACAACTGATGCTGCTGTGAGTAGCAGTTTTTCTACAGCTCCAACCATTGGGCCGATTTCACTTTTTCTCTGAAATTTTTCTCTCGAAATATGAAACCTTAGTCTACTTGATTTTTGGAAAAATCTGTTAAATTTGAAAACATAATCGAAAACCAATTTTCCATTAACAAAAGTTAATCGTCAGCTTTCCTTTTTTTTATATTTCTTGTAACATCCACTTATTCATTAATCATAGTTAAACTTGACCCTTGAGCATTTGCTGCCACACCACTAATATGATCTCACTAAAAACATGGAAGACAAGAAGGAAAACATTTCGCTCAGTGAGTACTTTTAGGTTTCCCTCGAGGGCAATAAAAGAAAGACGAGTTTTGCAGCCAGGAAAACTCGCAAATTTCCAGATTGATGAAAGGTAGAAATTGTCCAAAAGATTCTCGCGGTGAAAAAGATTTATTTTATTTTCGCGTAGCCGCCTCCCAGGTAATGTGTTCTACTTTCTTCAAACTGGAAACTCGAAAGTTCCTCCTGGCGCTGAAACTTGCCTTCATTTTTGTGTCCTTTAGTAAGAGCTAGAAGCAAATTTCTTTGTTTATAATCTAAAAAAGCATTTCTGTGTTTATAAGCTAGAAAAACATTTCTGTGTTTATAAGCTAGAAAAACATTTCTGTGTTTATAAGCTAGAA
>VOMN01075557.1:0-14222 GCA_014899125.1 Orchestia grillus
CTAGAATATAAACGCAAAACGCGTTATTCAACTAGTTTATTATCAAGGTAAGAAAAAAAGATCAAATATTTTATGGGTAGAGAACAACTGCAATCATTTTTCTATTCAGCAAAAAAATTGGCGAAAAACTACTGTCAGACCCAATTCAATAGCAAATTATGTTCCTGAGTCTTGAACAAATAGACTGGATATATAAAGAATGAATTTTGAAGCCTCTTTACCGAGTGCTACCTAAACAAGCATAGCCAGTGGTTATAGATTCTTCAGGTCTATATGAACATTCTTCTACACGTGAAAAACATTCATGTATTGCTGAACAATTTTGCAAATCTATACAACTGGAAAGGAACGTTAATGCTAAAAGTACACTCAAAAGCCTTTATTCTGCACGGAGCCACCACATATTCACCCGCATTTTCACATTTCGCTTACCGCGGCAGCACTGAGCTCAGGAAGCAAAAATTAGTCCACTCAAGTGTGTCAAGATTTCTCCACGCCTGGACGTTTTTGTTCAGCGTATAATTTTAGAATTGACTATTCCGCAATATTAGGACGACTTTGAGTGTTGGACTATGACCATAAATTCTCAAATTTCACACAATTCATGCATATAAATGGTCTGAAATTCTGCCCAGCAGTAGCCTCCCAATGCGTCAGTATGTGGAGAAAATTAATTTCAGAACAACCCATTGAATAAATGAAGTTCTCTGTCCACTGACGTCGTTTATTATGCTCACACATGAAACTGGTGGGAAACTATTCCTTCGGCGTCTGCAGGCTTTTGATGTTAAGGTAAAATGCAGCATCGTATCGTGTCGTGTACGTGTTCGTTATGCGTGTGCCTGTTTTGCTAGGAAATAACTGGAGTGTCATCCAGAAATGCATTTGGCATTCATGGAAATGAATTTTGTCAGTTTTGTTCTAAAATATTTTCATGAACAGTCGGTCACAAATTGAAACATATTCTTCAGAGTACATTCCAACAATCATGATTTGATTAAATGCTTTATGAGCTTTTAAAGTTTATAAAATCTATATTTTCATAACGAGTAGACGTCCATCTACTACGTTTTCTTGATTTCTTCTATTTTCAAGGTTTCTACTGTTCTATCAAGTTGAAATATATAACTGCAACCTCTGTGCACTTACACTGATTGCTTGCCATCTATCAACAACGAAGCTCTCTAGCGGAAGCGATGTATAAAAATATTCTATACGTCTTTTTTAGTTCAACAACACTGAATTGCTCACAATGTTTGCGTTATCTTGGATGATTAAGAGAGATTTTTATTCCTCAGTTATTCTAAAAACAAAATTCCTCTAGCGGAAGAAAGTTGTTTTTAGAGAACTCAGCTGCTCGCACAGCTTATAAACAATACGGTGAAAATTTATTCCCTAGTTTTACTAACGACAGCCCCAAAAGCGTCGAATTTAACTTCCTATTAGGATAAATTTAAAATGATCTTAGCTCATAAGTTCACCTGTGTCACCGGAGTGAAATTCGAGTAACTCAGACGTACTCCTTCTGAGCACTTCGGTCTACGTGTAATAAATAGCGCGCCATCTTGTTGAAAAGTGACTCATGTAAAAACTATCATTGAACTGAACTTGGAATTAGTCTTAACAATATACTTTTTACTCATAATTTGATCGAATAAGCTTCAAGCTTAAGGTTCATTCCTTCTTCATCGTACAACTAAGAAGTTTCTTCTCAGAAATATTTTTTCGCAAGAAGTCACTCCAACCAAACCCATCCAAAAAAGTTCAGTTTGCTATTCATAAGCTATGCGTCATTTTCCTATATAGGGGTACTTTCCCAACGTCTATTTTATTATTTAACGATACTACGTCCGGGCCTGCTATGATCGTGAACCGTAATTTCTTACGATTTATTTCCGCAGTACGCGCTTATCATTATATTTCCTTGGTCTCGCTATAGATTGTGCGACCCGTGACCTGTACGCCGAATGGTCGAGCAGCCGCCTGGCAGCGCGACGCTCCGACCGTTGCTCACCTGACCATGATGCCGGCAGCAATTCTACCGACAGTATTCAGCAATTATTTCATACACTATCAAGAAGCCGAACCAAAATAATGCCTAAAAGTTACTCTTTCCTGTTCAACGAAATTTTTCACTTTTTCTCTGAGTGGTTTTTGTGAAATCTTATGGAGCTGGTTCTCCAACCGGCAGGCTTAGTTCCTAAATCATTCAATCGAAGAACAATTTATTTTTACTTAATAAATTAATCATCACTGTAGCTAATGACGGCGCTTAGTTTCACCTTGCAATAAACACAAAACGTTCAAACATACAAATCTCTTAAATTTCTACTAGGAGTGCACTTGGTTCGAGTTGGAGCGTTATATCTCAGGTGATGTGCGTATCTGTAGGTAGAAAAAAATTAAAACATGCCTTTTATTCCTCAATATTATACCCCCTATGGTCACACTTATTTCTTCTTTGATGCTAAATTTTGACTTGAATCATAAATTTGGCGAGCCTTCACTCTGGTAGAGACTTGATACTTTCACTAGCAGGACCCGTGAACATTTCACGGAAATTTAGATGAATAAACTTTAGATAAACCAGCCCATGAGAAGTGGTCCTCTCAAGTGTTGGACAGAGGTTAATGGTCAATGGCAGAGATAGTCCGGTCTTGGAAGCAATTTTCTTCATGATGAAGCGAGTAGTCTGAACTCTATTAGGGAAACTGAATATGTGCCGTGAAGACTAGCTTTTTATGGCAAAACATGCAACTCGCAGTAAGGATATTTCACTCCACACCTGAAATTTCACTAGAAAAGTGGCGAAGTGTAACGGACCGGCAGGTAGGTAGGTACAAGCGTATTAATACATAGATTATGAGGTACATCATATCGCAGAACCCGGTACCCCTTTTTCGTTTGGCCTAAAGACCACATTCTCCTAAATCTAATAATTCTACTGATTCTAGAAACTCTACTAATTAAAACAATTCTACTAATTCTAGTAATTCTACTAATTTTCGCAAATCTACTAATTGTAGGAATTCTACTAATTCTAGTAATTCTACTAGTTTTAGTAGTTCAACTAAGTCTAATAATTATACTAGTCCTAATAATTCTGCTAGTTTTAGTAATTCTACTCATTCTAGTGAATTTACTAATCCGGAGTGTTAGAAAAATTTCATACATACATACAGTGAAACTCTTTCACCGTCTCCCAGCCGTTAAAGTGTAATCGACATGCAAATTTTCTTCAATTCCGTAAGCGAACTAAGGGTAATCAAATGTGGCTTATGACATTGAGCGTAATATTACCTTCGTCTTTAGAAATTGGTCCATATTTGCTTGGTATTTAGAGCAAAGTAAGGTTTTTATGTTATCTTGTTGCTCACAAGCCATGATTAATCTCCTCATTTCCAAGAACGTCAGCCAATCCTCGTTTTCTTGGTAATTCAGGTAACCTGATGTCTAAAGACTGCAACTCAAATCTTAGGACAAAATATCTCACATAAAGCAAGCCTCTGCATTTGCCACGCGCACTCATACCCGGAGACCTGCGTACAATGGCCATACATAGAGTGAGGATGGTTCACGTGAGGCAAGCGTGATGGCGGGACTGACCAGATGGTGCTAGATGCCAGCTGCAATTATTGAGTCTGCCATAGTCTCGGTTACCTTCTGACTGCACACGGGGAGCTACGCTAGCTCTCTTCCCATTAATGTGGCGCTGATTGGTGCATTCCTACACGAACGTACGAGTATGTTACTCTAACTTAGCTTGAACAATTGAGTGAACTTAACGAAAATATTGATATTTTCTCATTTTCTCATAAATATTTTTCTCATTTGTCTCTTGTAAAGGGGCTGATATGCAGAAACTTTTGAACTCAAGCAGCTTTCCTTTTCATTGAATTGGATGCAATTCTAACACAGCTCATTACCAACGCTGGAACAAAAGCGTTTTCTTAAATCAAGTTCAGGCTGGCTAAGAAAACAAGTACCTTCATGGTAACTCTCTACAAGGTAAATTCAGATTTTTAGCCATCGCTAGTTGAAACATAAACTAGTCTAGTACAAATCAAATTTAGCACTCGAACCAATACTTCTCGTTGACAGATATTCTATTTAAGAATATTCTTGTATAGATTTTTTTTTGGTGCCCAATTATTCAATATGTATGCATGAAATGGGAAAGAGAAAGTATTAGAAATAACATTTTATATCTTTCAATAACAAGCACCAAAATAATTTCGGCTTAATTCTATGCTTAACAACCACAAGTGGTCATGAGACACATAAATAAACTCCCATTTTTTGACCTACCTTTAAATGTGAACGAACAAAGTTAGAACAAGGCGCAATAAATTTTGTGTAGAAAAAGTTCTGGTTTTCAGCACACAGCGCGTAGAATTTCTGTTCGCTCACGATGGTTCTGCACTCTGCACGCTTGGCGAAATGACCAAGAAATTTGGCATCATCGAATGCAACATCAGATCCGATCGGGTGTGGCCAAGTGATCACAACATCAGCATTAACCTCAGCCTTGTTGAACATGATACCCTTAAAGTGTTTGGATGTCTTTGAATCGATTTTTTTTGCAGCAAAGTGTCTACATTTTCCATACCACGTTTCATATTTTTAGTACAGATCATCGACAGCGAGAACATCTAAATGACTCGTTCAGGTCTAAACAGCGTTTATCATCAACAGTGCAATACCAAACTCATCAAAATCCCTAAGAAAATCATGTTCTTCATTCTGAAGATATACTTAATTCACATAAAGCGTGAAACGTTTTTTTCAATTTCAGAGTAACAAGCGGCCATATTGCACACGAAATTGCTATTCATTTTTTTTCAGGCCTCGCTAATTAACTTTGTATTCCACACGCTCATGGCTAACTGGTTCAGCTTCACTTTTTTCGCTGAACATACTGTAATTATGATAAAAATTGTTTGCAAGTCAATGCAAGCGAGATTGGCTATGATCAATCTCATTAGCAGCATCCAGCGTCTATTTTTCAACCAATACACTCATTGATTTCAAGCTGCTTCAACAAACTATTTTCAACGGTATGCGTTGAAATTTTTTAACGGTATATTATATTTATCGTTGTATTCCTGCTAAAAATAAAACAACCAGTGTGTGATGTAGCCTGTCTACAGAGATAATTGTTCTGCATCATATTTTTTATACGAACCTGACGATGTGTTTGGACTAGTGCCTCCTGTGGTTAATTTATTGGCATAGCCGTGCGGTGCGCGGTACTTCCCTGCGCTTGACACGATATTGCCAGAATATTCATCGCAACTAATAATACAAGAAGGCTTTTCGTAGTAGTCAAACTTTCATTGCTTCAGCAATGTACCTTGCCCTCAAATTTAACGAGACTTTCCCGCACAAGCCAGCGGTATGCTGGGTGCAGGAAAACTGCAGAAAAACAACTAATTGTGAAGCCTGCATTATAGAGGGTGAGACACTATAAAATGAATCTCAGCTGACAGAAAGCAATAAAATCACGGGCATAAACTTTCATTTTAGTTTCAAAATTGTATTCATAGGTTTTGCGCAGAAAGCACTGAACAGGAAAATTTTAACTCTTCTCCAAAAGACTGAGCCCTTCAACTGGAGGTTGAAGCGAAAAATAGCATTCTGAGCTCTTAATCTTAACTCATTTTTGCAATCGTTTCACGATACAAGTTATTTGGACAAACCATGTTTGGAACAACAATACATGCTATATATGACTTACAATTTAGGTGGTACGCGTAGGGACTCCAAGCACTTAAGTCTATGGATTTCTAAGCCCTCGATAGTGAAAATATATTGTCCTCAATAGTTCTCAGTAATGATATTTTAACTATTTCCCTAATAACCAATACTGGAATCCAATAACAGTGAGGAACTATTTTTATACTTAGTGTAACAGCTTCAATGTTCCTAACATCGGCTTCTTAGTGCCAACTGCAGTGCATTGTAATGTTAAATATAACTAGCATTTATATGTACGGCAGGCAGTCGAGGGAGTCATGACCTGCAGTGAGCGGTCGTGAACTCTACACATATTCCTCTCAGTCGCCACTAGACTCGACCTAACAAGCGTACTTCAGTCAACCATAATAGAGTCACATGGTCTTGGAGAGAGTTGTCCCTGCTGAAGGGTTTCCGCATTGCCAGTAGGAGTCACTGGGTCCTCCATATATACGAACAAGGTCTTTTATCAGTGCAACACTTGCACACATCAGCTGTCTCCTCAGGTCAAGCAGACGTTCATATGCAACCCCTATGTCAGGATGACAACCTCTTAACCTGCAGGAACGTTACTGAGTAAGTCAAATGAACGTTGTCGGTCTGCGANGACAGACGTCAATATTATATTTTTAGTTGACGAGATGTGCTGTCGATGGTAAGATGTATAACAGGGCACACACGGGGCTCTTAAAATAAGAGAGGGAATCTCGGGCTCGATGCTCAACAAAACGTAGTATCATAGGCTTGTTGTATGGGCGTCCGAGTGTGGAAACGAAAATTTGTGGTGAAGTTTTCTCATAGTCAGTTATATCGCAGATGACGGAAGGATCTACCAGCGACCATACAAATGGTGGGTGCAGTGTTGCAAGTGAACTGATTGAATTCAATCACATCAAGAGACTGAACGTCGTAATGTAATATTTAGTTCTCTTTCTTCTGATTCTCTCCTGCTTACGAATACTATATAAGCTAATCATTTGAATGTCCATTTATGTGCAGAACATACTATTATACACAGAGGTCACTTCAGTACGCATGAAAACCAGAGGTGTTATAAACTTTGAAAGTGTTGAATTAAAAACATTTCTTCTGAAAACGAGTTTCTCTCAAATGCTATATCCTGCTCATCAAAACACCTTAGCGTCGTAGTTCCGCTCTATCAGTAATTATGTAGTTAAAATCAGAAAATCAAACACATTTATAAGTAAAAAATTTAATAAAGCTCTCGTACCACCTGCCTAGCAGCTTCCAAGACGAATTGACCCTTTACTTTTAATATCCGTACATTTTAGCACATTTCTGCTTTGGCCAGTGAAGCGTGATACTTATTCTACGTCGTTGGTTTGAACTGACAAGCCAATTCGAATTCACTCCTCCATAGGATTATATCAACTGAAAGCTTAGTGACACAAACCAAAGGAATATTTTATTCAGCTTAGCACGGTTATAGCCTCGAATTTTTATCCTCAAAATACCAGCTTAAGGCCCCATGAAAGTGGCTTGTGTCACACGATGGACAGTCTTTCAATGCTCCTCATAGCAAGGTAATGTGACGAGCCTTAGAGATCTAAAAAATTTAGCCTATTACGCCACTCTTTGTTTAATATTCAAGGGCATCGACTCAGGGTTGTCAGGGACTGCACGAGTTGTGCGGGTTGAACCTGAGCCTTGTTGACGCGTTGCCAGAGTGATGTCAAACAAATTCCTCAATTGTTATACCTTACGAATGTTCATTTTTCTTACCTCTAAGTATAATTGGTTGCACGTGACAATTTTTGAATCGATGGTTATTCATGAAAACGTTTAATTTGAGATTGAATGTATTATTAATGCATGCATTTTGTACTCGTCTCTCAATAGGGAATGAAGAATATTTACTCTCCAAGTAACAACCCATTAAACAATTTCTGACTTATATCAGCACGAAGCTAAGCTTGAACACCCGTAAAATAAACATTATGTAACATTGACGATATTGAGGAGCGACGGCAGTTTGCACCTGCATAATTTCAATATTGAAAGCCTTTATTTATTCAGAGGAAAGAGAGATAAAAGGATAAATGTGCTCGGGTTTTTCTGGCGACGTGCTGACGTGCGCCGCGAGCTGATATCAGGGAGGACCTTACATGTGGAGGAGAAAGTTGAGTGGGTGTAGTCTTTTTTCTTAACTACAAAAAATATCAAATAAAACATCATGTTGTTAGAATTTGCCCCAGAAATTCATGTTTTGATATGTTGTGTACTTTCACTTCCCACATATGTATGAAATGTTAACATTCAATGTAATATCATAAAGAGCGTTGCTCGAACTGCGCACTCAGTTTCTTTGCGATTTTTAACTGTTCCGGGAGAGATGATCCTCAATTTGCTTGCAGACATTAAATGCAGAAAAAGGTGTATAAAGAAAAAAAAGGCGTAAAATGTGTGAGGCGAATGTGTTTTATTCTAATGTATTTGACACTCGCTAAAGAAAAAAAAGACCTAAAATGTGTGAGGCGAATGTGTTTCATTCTAATGTATTTGACCCTTGTTATTATGTAGGATCATAATATTTAGAGCGTATTAGTTTTAGTTGCTTTGAAGTGGAATTATCGGATGTCCATTTCAAGTCTTTAACTAAAAGGTATACCAAGTACTGCAAAACACACATTTTTCATGAGTGAAACAGTCTCTGAAACAGGATGTGCTCCAATGACGTAGAGTCATTGGAACACATCCTTCTCTGTCGCTGGTAAGCATAGCAGAATTCAATTAAAACCCAAGAAATGTAGAGATATGTAGTCATCGTTTCTTAGGTTGTCGCACACATCAGTTTAAAGATCTTTGCCTATCTGAAAGTCACGCATTCATTCCTCTTTGAAGCCCGGAGGCCGCCGGTGTTGATGAAGAAACCGTTTCACACAGAATACGACATTTTCGGTACTCAGATCCGACCAGGACACCCATATTTATCGATTTCGTCCAAGTTACCATCAAAAGGACCATGAGAAATCCAAGGAAGCATTTAAAGGAAGCTACCGGTTGAAGAGGCCACCGTCCGACGTCTAGCTCATGATGACCTCCGTTACAAATCGTAAGTGATGCGGACCGGCCAATTAATGTCCGAGAAAACTTGGGAGAACTCAGTAACTCTGGCCAAACGCTTCTTGAAGGAGCTAAAATATCTGGAGCGTCTAGCTGTGGCTCTTCTCGGATGAGAAAATTTATATCCAGGATGGAAATGTTAACAGCAGATAAATAATCAACGGCTGTGTAAGACCCCGAGGAGGTTCCGACCACCATGCACGCAAAGTTCTTCGCTTCCGTGATTGTTCTGAATGTCGTGAGCTGTGGAGACGACGTGACTATTCTACATGTCTTTGACTCAACTTTGAAAAAAATAACCGTGTAAAATTATGCACTCTAAATACATTTACACATGTCCCAAAATGGATTGACGTAGGATGCATAAATTTATCCATTCCCCTAATTTCTTTACGCTGTTATCCCTATAAAGCTTCACACCCACATTCATTAATTGTGAGTGCGATGTCACCTGGCGATGTCAAATGACCACGGCAAAGGGTAATCAAAAAATTTGCCCATTTCACTGTGGACGATCTAGCTGAAAATTTGGTTGTTTCACTCCTCTCAAGCTAATTAGTCATTTTATTTCATATTATATACTACTACATCTATTGCTGATATTGGCATTAAGATGTAATGAATTGACTGAGCATATATAAAAACCTAAGTTTTTGATGGAAAACTAATGCAATATAGTTAGACACGTCCTTCAAAATACACAAGTAAATAATTATTTAAAATCACGTTTAATATCAGAATTTTCGAAAAAAAATTTCAATCGCGTCTATTTATTCAAATTCAACTTGGAATGGAAAAAAAATGTTTAAATCATTTCACAACGGAAAGAACATTCAACAGGAAATAATTATTTTCCGAATCACGCGGCAATTACCGTGATGAGGCTGCGGAAACGGCCGCCTCGGCGGTTATTGTCTGCCGTTGGATGATCTATATTGTAGATGCCACGCAAAAAACTTGCACTGGATATGAGTGAAGTGAAATTCATAGGATGAGTTTTCAATGTTGAACAAAATAAACACATAAGTGGACAATTTTATTGCATTGGGTGCATAAACTTATCTGCTAAAGATATCTAAAATTATTTATTATCTCAAATAACACATTTATTGGCTATGTTTTTATATGTTTTTGAAGTTATTGAAGCAGAATTACGTTTTAACCCAAAAACAACGCATTTATTAGGGGTATACTGCATTATTATTAAAAACGAAAGTATTTATGCACTTAGTGAATAAGGTTATGCTATCATTTCTCTCAGCGAAGGTGCCAGAGTCAACGTCGTTGAACACCGATGTGTTGAATACAGTTGCAAAGTACGGGATTAGTGTTGTCACACGTAGCTCGCTGTATGTTTTTCCAGCAGGAATCCGCTCCGGTCTACACGACTCATTCAAGCCAAAATGGCTGACGAATAGTTTTCACGACTACGTCACTCCATACTTGTGGCCTTCGAACTCCCCGGAAGCTGGCACTCTGGAGTATGACAACTTGAATATGGTTGAAAGGGCTTCCAATGAGTACCCACACAACACTATCACGACTCTCAGGGCAGATAAGGTGGATACCATGACGAACATTCCCAGAACTCGCCTCATCACTGCCTTTCGAAAGTGTGTAAGGGCCGTTAGTATGACAGATGGCGGTTTCGTTGACTATTGTGCATTTGGTTGCTCTTCACGTGTACATTCATGTTTATTAAGTGCTTCATCTAAAGTCTTTAGGCATTGTTTTTCTTTGCTCTCAACTACCGGGTGTAGCCTGAATAATAAAGGAACTCTGTAGCTGTAGCTACTAGAAATATTCATTCATCATCCTTCTCGGAACAAAGACCCAAATGAAAGATCAACATGAGATCGTTCATAAAACTCAGAAATTGAGATTTTAGCCTCAGGACGAAGACGAAATAGGATACCCATTTGAATTGGTCTGCAAGCTCCCAGCGGCATTACTAGATGAAGATCCTACAGTCTCAGTACAAGAATTGGCAGCGAAGAAATGTTATAACAATGCGACTGTTTATTGTCATCATCAGCAACATGGAAAAATTTAAAAACCATCCTTCGCGTGTAGAATGGCTATTAAATATCCTAAGGCTAGTAGGAGAATTAAATTATATTCAACCTAATCTTATTTTGAACTACTTAATTTGATCTATAAGTAGGTCGTTCAACGGTTGTATAAAAACTCTCGAATCACTACAGTAACCCACAAAATATTAAAAACAGTGAGATATAAATAGGACTGGATTTTGAACCATTGCAAAGCAGTGTTAACCAAGGCTCGTATCATTTTCCTTAGCGATGTTTAGTGTCAGCACGAGTCTCGGTTATCCACATTGAGTTATCTCCGCGTTGCCCAAAACTCGAACGATTTTTGACTCTAGAAATTGCTGAGTTCTTTTCTTCTCTAAAACTTTGACAAGGCCATTTACAACGTCGGAATGACCAAAAAATGCCCTCCGATAGGAACGCCAGTGCCTTGTCGGCCTTCCAAAACAGGCAGTTTGATGGCGCTGAAGGTGGGAGCGTCCGTGGCCGCTTTTCTTACTCAAAGGTGAGGGGTCAAGCTTTGGTTGCTTGTCTACTGCGCTGTACTGTCAGTTCCACTTACTTCAGTGGAACTAACAGTACAGAATTTCACCTTCTCAGTTTTTAATTTTAACATTTGGAGTGCAAGGATTTAATTCTCCAAACTTCTGCTATATGACCCGTGCAAGAGTGAAAGAATACCTTGGGAATTTCTGTCGCTCAATTCATACTACAAATTAACATAGATACATGCACGAACATAATACACTACTTGAACGCACGTCTACGCTGTAGTACGACTGTAGGAGAAGTAATTTGTAAGCTGTACTTCGTACACACGTACGATTCATATTTGAGTAGGTGGTAGGCTTACAAATGATTTCATGTGAATTTTGCATACGTGTATCATATAATGATAAAGAAAAATTAAGAGAAAACACCCTATCATTTGACCTTGATAGACACCTTGATAGACCGCCGCAGCGCAGTTCTGCATCACGAAATGATTACCGATTGACTCCAAAGAAAGTAAAGTATTGCTGCAATAATTTACTGGGCAAAATATTTAAAGCAATAAAAATTGTACTGTCGTTGTAAAAAATGTCATGGAATGGCCAAAAAGAGGTCAATAAATCAAGTACACCTGAATATTAAACGCTAGAGTTTACGCGTTAACAACTGAAATTATATTCCTCAGTGCTCCTGACATTCAGGGCATATGGAAGCTTATTAAGATAAAGAGTCTGCCATATTTTGAAGAACACACTAATAAAACGTAGCATTACCCGTCGGAATGAATGAGAAAATTTTCAAACTGAATTTGAAGAGGTTGTGAAATGATTTACTCTTCACCGCGACATCGCTCATGCAGGGTGGCGAATGACACAGATTACCCTTCTACCATTCTGTGAATTTATGCGAAGCCTACACTTTCATTCTGAAAACGTGCACCCATGGAACACGCTTACATCTCTCATTCTATCCTTGAGATCTATACGATATCGCCAGCATTGCATGAGCTAATATTTGATTACTCATCGGTAGGCCCATTGCGTCAACAGAAATTAACCTCAGAAACGACCAAGCTCGCTGTCGTGCATATTTTGGTAAGTTACAGCCTTTACCAAAAGTAAGATATTAAACAAGCCCAGTATTTCGGAGTTTTGCTATCGTAATGGTGATGAAACTAGCACACAAGGTTGACAAATCATTTATTTCTTGATTTACTTGTTCTGCTAATTTACTTGTTAGACTTTCGTTTCGAATCAATTGTAGCTCAATTACATAGCATCAATTACAGGCTTTAAATCAGTTATTGTCTTGAAGATACTTAGTGCAATTTTATTCCGTTCTTCTCATAATAATTTGGAGATAATGCTCTTATTTTTAACTGTCGTGTCCCTGACATCTTTGCCGAGAGTTCGCCGAAGGTGTCTGATCGGATTTAAATCGTTGCTTTGAGCTACTGCGGAGCTTGTCCTTTGGAGCTTGTGTAATAAAATTCAATGCAACAATACTTCGATAGACAGTTAAATTCCCCAGTTAGGATTTATACCATTAAATTATTAGTTCAGCCTTGCAATCACGGTTTTTTTATGCTGAAGGTCAGAGGACGAGTATTCTAAGCAGGGAGGGGCGGCCGTTCGCACCTGGGGCTTGAGAAGCCCAGGCAGCGCATCTTATTATAGCTTTATTGCAGTGGTGATGTGACCTTGGATCGTGAAAGTCATGAAGTCGAATTTGTTATTTGCAGCCTCGTGAACAACAATTAATGTAGGTCACATCGGGACGTGATGTAGGTTGAGTGCGAAAGATTGGGGTCACCACTAAGGTTGGAGGTTAGGCTCGATCGTGGTCATTCATGCTCTATTAATCAAAACACCGTTAATGATTCTTATGTGCAAGATTGCCTAAAATACATTTAGCCCACTTAAAAACCAATATTTATATATCTCCTCTAGTTACGCCGTGGATATTCAATGATATTCTAATGAGCACTTAAAATGAAAATGAAAATGACGACAGTAAAAATAATTCATGTACGGTTCTTTCAAATGTGGAGAAATGAAAATAGTCGCGGCAAATGAAACCAGTGTAATATGATGCATCACAAATCGCTAGCCGTAACTTTTCAAATTGTAAGAAACAATGCACGCTTTGGAGTATACTGCAAGAAAATGCACAACAAACTTTGCTTTGTGTAATTCGAGAGGAAATTTCCACGAGCACAGGAGTGTCACTTCGACTAATCTTTCTCTCGGCTAAGAAGACAATAAGTTTCTAATGTATTTAACAAACAGTTTTAAATTATAAAGTAGGGCTTCAGTAATGTGCAACGAAATTACTCTTGCTGATGGAATTTTACTTTTTCACCCGTCTATTCTGAGTACTTTTCGCCCGTCTAACAGTGTAGTAGATTATTCGCTGCGGTGTAGCACGTTTAACGAAGGTATTCTTCTTAGAGGTTTTGTTAAGAAAATGGTGCGGTACTTTGAAAACACTGGTCTTTTCAACGACAATCAGCATGGTTTTCGAAAAGGGAGATCATGTCTCTCACAGTTCCTCGACACCAAAGGATGATTACCGAAGCGCTAGGGAAAGGGAATGCTGTGGATGTTGAATACCTAAATTTCACAAAAGCCTTCGACAAGATGGACCATGAAATCCTACTTAAAAAGCTAGGAGCCCAAAACATCGCTGGAGAGCTTCTGAAGGAGATCCACAGTTTTCTAACAAGGCGCAGACAGGTAGTTGCCGTGGATGAGCATCTCTCGTCTGAATCTCTGGTCGCCCGTGTAGTGCCGTAAGGATCAGTGTTCGGGCCTCTATTGTCCCTCGTGCATATCTCAGACACATAACTGCTCCGTTGCA
>VOMN01075561.1:0-14954 GCA_014899125.1 Orchestia grillus
TGAAAAACCAAGAGGTATATACTTTGTATGTGACCAACTTTGGAATAAACATTTTTTCTTTTCTTTCTTTATGTTGGCTTAGTCCTGCGATTGAAACTTTAGCTACTTTTACCATTTTAGATTATTATATATACGGTCATATGTCGAAGAAGAGTTTCGAGTAACCCTTTACTTCGAACAAATTAGGTCCAACTAAATTGTGAATTTCGTAAAATCATTTGTTTCTTCTTCAGATAGAATACATTTTTTGCATAAAACCAAGGAAAGAATATTAAAACAGGGCATTCAGTTATCTAGTTTCAAACACATAATAACATAGCTTCTATTTTTATAACTTGTCGGTAATAATAGTGAACATAAACGCTGGCAATATGCAGTAATGGGAGTAGATAATTTAGTGATGATACTGTGTCTCTAGATTTTTCCATTTGAGAAAACTCTACTACTTATACAACTAATTTTTCAATTTGGGTTTTTATCCTCATGATTTCTTACCGACTTCTTCATAGAATTGCATTAACTTCTCTGGTTAGACAATATTTGTCCACCAAATTTGGCTTTGAATACGAATGACTTGCTGCAAGCAATTTCTACAACAATCATCAAAATTTATTTGGAAACAAAGTTTAAGTATAAATTGGTCGATATTGAAACTGGATTCCGGTTTCCGGAAATACTTCCGTAAACAAAAAAATAAATCTCTTCAAGTGGATTTCTCTTTCCAGTTGGAGCCATTGAACAAATAGTAGTACAAAAAATGGATACACCGAAGACAGAATTGATTATTAACGCCTTGAGACCCGATCTGAGAAATTTAGACTTCTGTCCCTATTTTCTTGCTCAATATAACCCTCGACAGCGTAACGCACAAAATGCGTAACACACAGAAGCGATGTACATATCACTGACGTCAATGCTCCTTCATCTATGTAATTATCGGTCGTAATTTCAAACGGCACTAAAGTCTACGGAGTTAGCAACCAGTATTAAAGTATCTCACTTGATTTGAACGATTGTGAACCGATCCTATGCCATTATAGAATGGAATATTGAACAAATCTGAGCTGAACAACTACAATCAAGCCAACTTCTTGGAATTATATTGGCTTTATTACTAGCTCCGAAGAATGACGATCGGGAATTTTTGTACTGAACTAAGAAGAAAACTTTGATCCCAAAAATATATATATTTATGTGAAAGTCATCAAACAGCTTCAGATCAATTGAGGAGTACTTCATGCAGAAGACCTTACGTGCTGCTATCTATATTTAGTAAAATTTATAAAACCTCGATGCAAATCTAAAAGTTCCTCCGAATGATGTGAGTGCCTGGAGGCCTGGTTGTTCCGAGACTCGCCCACCTTAACTCGACCAGAGCAGAGCAGTAGTATAAAAGCTGCTTGGCTTACAAGAAGATTATCAATTTTGAAAATATGCTGCATTTGAAAGGTACCCGATTGGCATAGAATGCTGTAATTGTACCACTCATCGCACACCCTGGATATTTTAAACACAAGGTACAGAAAAATCTTCAAACTTAAGTTTCTGCCGGAATTCGAGTCCTGTTGTGAGGCTTGCAGCTTACCTCAGCACCTTATCGGGCGCCTCAGCAGTGATATGAGAAGATAGCAGGCACTAATGTTGAGCAGGAGGGTAATGTTGAGCAAGAGGGTAATGTTGAGCAAGAGGGCAATGCTGAGCAAGAGAGTAATGTTGTTAAGCGATAGGGTAATGTTAAGTAAGAGGGCAACCTTAAGCATGAGGGTAATGTTAAGCAAGAGAATAAGCAGATAGTCATTATCAATGTTCAGCTAGAGGACAAACGACTGATGGAACTTTGAACTCAGTTCCGAGGATGAGTCATGGGCTGAAATAAATTTTACTGTGATTGTGGGAGTAGGGACAGACACTTGAAAATGTTATTCCAGCTGACATTGATCCAGCCATCTGATAGATTCGTAGACGCTTGGTCTTCTGCTCAGAGTTTAAGACAAAAGTTATTTACTCAATTTATAGTTAAAGTTCATGTCTTCATTATTTTCTCGTTGTATTTCATATTTTGCCAGGATCTCTGAAAGCTCATTCAGCAAATTTGTTGTTCCCTCCTTCGTTTTGGATAAGAAATTTTATCATGGTTTTCGTATATCCTAAATGATCATTGAAGGGATCTACTATTCTTGGTCCAGTACCTCTTGCTGCCTTGGGAATAGCATCGTGTCAAACTGGTCTGTTGAGGCCTGAAACTTTGAGAGCTCATCAATGCTCTCATACTGTAAGGTGAAGGCCAGTCGATTCCGAGCGATAGCTAGTACTTGTACGACTGGATGACTCTTCAATGAGATAATGCAACTTGATGATCGCTTAAAGAGCTAATTTAAATTAATAGCTGTTTAATGAGCTCATGCAATTTGATAACTGTTCAATAGGCTGATGTATGTAACTGGTTGACGAATGTGTTCTCGCCCCCTAAAGCTCTCGCGGAGACGCCCCCAGCAGGCCTGGTCACCACATGGCCGAGCTTCTGCAGTCGGGGATAAATGAAGCAGTGCAAAAATAACTCCAGGCTTTATTATATTCTTTTTTACGAAAGGCAAGGTACGTCTCATTAAATTTACATAGATGAATATTTTCTAAATGGAAAGAAATAGTTATTTTCTGTTCATTTTTCCATTAACATTAAATTTATTTACTTACGAAAAATAGGACGAAGTGTTCTATAAGAACAGCATTACCGGAAAGCTTTGGATGGAAATAGAAAAAGGCTTAATCAGTCACAAACTTATGAAGGAAACTAGTTGAACGAAGGTTTAAGTTTCCGGAACATTATTTCATCAGGCGCTTCACCCTCGCTCTCGAGTGGCACCAGACCATCGAATGGCACCAGACCATCGAGTGGCACCAGACCGTCGAGTGGCACCAGACCATCGAGTGGCACCAGAGCATCGAGTGGCACCAGACCGTCGAGTGGCACCAGACCATCGAGTGGCACCTGCCTAAAGCGCAGCACCCAGCGCAGCCGCAAGAGCAGCACCCTGCGCTTGTTGTATGAGTCAGAATTTGTACGGCAATTTCTGGAATATTTGATGTTCAGTGAGGCTGTCCACATTCACATTCGCGCACTGCAGCACATACACCATGACCACAGCATGGTCACAGCGCGCCACAGCATAACCACAGCATGGCCTGAGTAAGGCCACAGCACGGCTACAGCACCTCCTAAGCAGCACAACCACAGAGCAGCACGCTCCACACAGCACGTGCAGCACGCTCCACACAGCACGTGCAGCACGCACCGCCAGTTCTGCATGCGCTGCGCCTGTCCGCCAGACCGACTGAACTGTATCGCGTTCGCGCTCCTTATTAACTGCTTCCTTATTTTTTTAGACTCTGATTTTAAAGAATGAGAAATGTTATTTGCCGTCCTTCATTCACTTCTGAAGTTATATGCTCTTTTTTCATCTGTTTAGCAGGAAGGATATAATGGCCAACTAGGAAAGTGTCGGCGACTTGAACGCCAGTGGGTGCTTGGTAGGCGAGTGTCTGGGCGTAGTGACGTCACTGTACCTAAGTGTATTGACGTAACAGTGCCAGAGTGTGATGACGTCACCACAACTTAAACCAACCACAACGTAGCGCACGTTAGTAACGCGTTGAAACATGTTTTGTTTCTAGTACGCAGATCATAGTAGTGAAAAGTGAGTTTTGTTGTAGTACGGCTGAAATTTTACGAATGAGCTTGAAAGGAGCAATTTAAAGCTAACAAAATGACACGTATATAGAAAACTCCGCCAAGTAAACCTTTATGTACAACTTTTGTTTCGTTAAGACGTGTATTTTAATTCACGTCTCCATTCTTACACGCAAGAGTAACTTCAAAGAACATAGTTTTGATGCGGTGCACCAGGACTTTTTAGAGGGTCGATAATCCATTCATCAAATAGGTATTGAAATCTTAGATACTTGTACGCTACATATCTGAAATTGGAAAAGACGTGAACAAATAAATGAATAAGTACATACAATATTTTAAGCAATTGATTGAAACGTAAAGCTACACCAAACAACCAAGTTTGGTGGTTGTCCGTCTAAGGTCTGTCGTAATTATTATTGAATATTTACCCAAGCAAGGGAGACTGATCCTAGCCGTCTCTTCAGTTAAGAAGCTCTGCTAAGTTACGGCTGAGCAAAGTTGGTGGTCGAGCTGCTTACAAAATACTATGTCAGAACTTTCGCAATTCTGTGTCTATACTAAAGACCAATCCTATCTCTTGCGTTCATAGAAAAATTACTTAAACTTTATGAGATATTCCAGGCAGAAAATTTCTAGTGCGTAACCTAGCCCTCATTCTGCGTGTCTAGCAAGACTAGAAGCTAAATTTTAACAGATACGCTAATTAAAATTATTTGGACATCGTCGGCGCCACAGAATGCCACCGTAAAGAAACGCAGTCAAGCGCAGCAAGTTTCAACGATGAACTAGCTACCCCCGCACCGCATCTATTGCACCTACTGCCCCAGTACTACACCTAGTGCACCTACTGTATCTACTGCCCCAGTACCGCACCTACTGCAGTTTGTGCGAAGTGAAAGACGCAGTATTTGCATGCTACGCAGACGGCCGACAAATACTCAGCTCTCGCCATCAGTGGCAAAACTACACTCACAATCCTCACAATAATCGCACTACTCGCACTACTCGCACTACTCGTAATACTCGCAATACTCGCACTACTCGCAATACTCGCACTACTCGCACTACTCGCAATACTCGCACTACTCGCAATACACTTCGCCAATGTGAGTTACATGCACGCATTACTCAAGGAATCAACAGCTGTGTTGATTCTTTGACCCAAGATATTGGTATATAAACAGCGCGCTATGCTCAGCGCTAGGAAGTTATGTGAGCAGTAGTCATTTATGTTTAACAGGAGAATTCGTTGTTATAATCTCAGATTTAATATGGATCATCGCCGTCGGAAAGCTACAGTAACTGCACATGTTGTTTCTTCCATAGAGACTAAGCAGTATGTACGTATATGTAACAAGGCGTTCGCTCTCTGCGCCATAACTTACTTATAGAATACATTATAGTTAACTATTCATATCGTCGACGTTGTGGTTCTTCCAATAAGGAAAATTCTAGTCATTCACGGTTCGGTGCATTAACCTGAACAACACCTGCAGACTAATTACCGTCCACCAGTACATATGAACTAAATTCTTCAAGTTTTTCTGAAAGCTTTCGGTTTTCATTACAAGCGACGTACAATTTCAACGAACGTACAACTTTTACAACTCGAGGCTCACGAACAATTTTAGAAAATGCAGATGTGACGTGAAATTTATGTGGTATGAGTGTGCATTCCTCAAAAATATGCTAGATAATTATTAGCGATTAGATGTAAAACAGATTTTTCTTAAGCCTTTACTGAATTGATAAAAAATGAACGGCGCGTATGCAAACCTCATTAAAGCTACTCGAAGCAGACAGGTCATAGGCATGTCAATTCCTAAGCAGTGATAAGCTCTTCGTACAACTGGCAGCAACATCAAAAATTGAACAGCAGCGAGATATTTGTACACTGATATTTGGCAGAGAGTTAGAAACCGGCTAACTTTACTACAGCTATGGCGGCAACACTCGCCCTGGTGCGTGTGACGATAGAACTCAACAGCTTCGTCATCCTACGAGGCGAGTGTTGGGCCCGGGGGGTCGTCGTGCCCACCGAGGGACCAGCCTGGGGCCGGGGGAGCTCGGTAGCCGTTAGGAGGTCGATAGAGAAAGGAAGTCTGCGGGCACGGTTTTCCTACTCTTCCTTATTTGAATGTGAGATTAAGTGCTGAGCATGTTCTCAATTGAACATGCACTATCAAGTGTTGAGCATGTTCTCAATTGAACATGCACTATTGATTGCTCATCTTATAATAATTGTGTGATGATATCCCTAAAACACAGAACAACAATATCATCAATTCTATCAATGACTATCAATGCATGAACGTAATGTTTTAGTCGTATGAAAAAGTCTACGAATGTTCACGCGAGAAGATAGCAGTTTGTTTTATAACTCATAAGTGCAACTCGGGTTAGAGAGCTCGCTGCTATCAACACCTGGTGCAATTAACACCTGGTGCAATCAACACCTGGAACAATCAACGCCTGGTGCAATCAACACCTGGTTCAATTAACACCTGGTGCAATCAACACCTGGAGCAATCAAAGCCTGGTGCAATCAACACCTGGTGCAATTAACACNGAGCAATCAACACCTGGTGCAATCAACACCTGGAGCAATCAACACCTCCAAACAGAAAAGAGACGTTAGTGACCACACAACTGCTGTGGAAGGGTTCGATTTCAGACTAACGTCTTGTGAAGGGAATGACTGCCGTGGGTACAGGTTCTTCTCATGTTAGCTTAGAAGGTTCGGTGTTAAGTAAAACCTAAATGTGTCAGAAATATTGTGTTTGCAATGATGCTTAAAGCAATATAGATTCAAACTATACTAGTTTAAATAACAGTTCAAGCCCCCACGTAGTCAATTGTCTGTACCAGACAGGGGGGAGTCGGCTGCGGTTCTGCGTCTGTCGTCACCTAAAGCTACGGTGAAGTTCAGCTGTAATTCAATAGTACAACACATTACTTCAGTCATGCTACTTATAGAAGATAATATCCAAAAATAGGTAGTTTCTGTACAGACTTCTATCGATGGTATTCAAAATTGTTTTCTCTTTGAGGATTGTGTTTCAATTTATTGCATGCAACTCAAAGATTTGATGAAACTCAGTTGACATATTTGGTAATTGAGTGCTGCTTGATGGGGTGTAATTTATTTTTACGATTTCACTTCAATTTTTTTATGAACACCGTTTTCAGCATCATCAGTATAAGGTGCCATGATAGTGTTACCACTCTGTGGTTTGTTATATAATGTTTATCGAAAACCGTGCCATTAAATACTGCATTAAAGGACGTAATGCTAAAGAACAAATGAATGGAGTCACAAAGTTCGATATCGACGATGAAATGAATTATAATGAGGAAATGTACACTCTATGAGCAATTAAACAGGGTTAGCTCTTTTTCTCGACACCCTATTTATTTTAAGTAAAGGGATTTCTGTAAAGGGTCCCGAGTCCCAGAGCTCATGAGGACTCAAACATTTTCGTCCGTATTGCACATATGCATAACGCTGTAGTGAGTTTTTCGTTCAAAACTCAATACAGCCTAATTGCTAGAATAATTTGGTCGGTAAAGGGTTAACGTCAGCGGGTGCAGAGGGCCTGCAGCTGCAGCGTGCAAGCAGCACAGGAGAACGCAAGCATCCGTGTACGATGCCCGTGTGGGTGATTTTATCATCTGAACAAATCTTTGTTTGAGATTTGCGCATTAACGGATTGAAATAGCTTCATAGCTCAGGTAACACAGGTAAAAACTCGTGAACAGACACCACGAAGGCAGCACATCCCAGAGGGGAACATGGCGTCAGGTGATGTTGTCTGGCGATGGTTGGCCGTGAAGAAGAGCACCGCACGACTGCCCCAACTGAGAGACTTTCAACATTTTTACGGGAATCCACCTGGCATAATAACCGAAATGAAAAAGGAAGAATTTCCTTTGTTTTTTGGTTGCCTGACGGCCTGTCAAACTTGTCACAGATCAAAATCAAGAATGTGCATCTACCACTCATGGAACCCTGTCCATAGCAACTTCACTGTGCGAATAGGGCTAGACTGGTAACATACAATGTCATTTAGTGTATGTGAGCTGCCAAGTTTTGATGATACAATGTATCGAAATTTGAACTGCTCTATTCCAGTTCTTTTGTAAAAGTAAAAAAGCTCACAAGCCTCCTATTTCTCACCAGCATTTAAGTGTTCCTCTCAACAAAAGTTGTTCTAAGAACATGTTTTGGCCAGAAATGGAAGGTAACAACAAGCATAGACTGATCAGTTGAGCCTGCGTATTGGCCGAGTTGTAAAACATGCGTTTAGCTAGAGCAAAATATTGAGGATTGTAGACCGTTCCTGGCGGGCCTGAGAAGGATTTCGTCAATTGAACCAAGTGGAGCCTTATTTGGATGAGCGAACTCCCGCCTGTAGCTATTGAATTATTGAATGGGCGCCATTAGACTGAATGGAAGTGGTCAAAAACCTGCGTAGCTGCTTTCAACTTGGTGAGTAAAAAATAGTACTTTTCTTAAGACACTGTAACTTAATCATCAACAAAATCAATGTGCTTGTTTTTCACGTGATGCAAATGTCCAACTTCAAAAAAGTTAAATCGGGCATTCCGACCTTCATGCAAGAAGGTATTGTGTGTCAAACGAATGGGAGAGCTACTCTCTCGTTAGATTCAAAAAATATTTGCAATATGAACGAACTGATTTTTTCATAAGTAATCCAGTAACTGATATTTCAAAAACGAACTGATCAGAACAAAATTGAGCGTATTACTATATGTGATTTCAACAGGACTAAAACAAAAGCATCAGAAGTTGTAACCTTCAGCATATTCAAAAAAAATTCCTCGTTTGGTTAAACGAAGGCAACAATTTTCAATCTTTTGGCAAATTGGAGTTTTGTACTCCAGAAAGAGAGCGTATGACCTAATTACATTTGAATAAAGTATAACCTTCCTTTAGATGACGTGATGTTGTCCTGTGGCTGGAGGGCTCAATGGAAGTAGTGAACAATAAAGTATGAGATAGGTGTTCGAGATATAGACTTAATGAACAGTTGTTAAGTACATAAAATTATTTCAACCATTTGGTATGATTGAAAACATGGTATTAGAATATTTTCAACCTCAAGTATTATCTCGAACCAAAAGTTATGTAATTGAACCGTGAGCAAAATTTAACCTTAGAAAGAAAAATTGATTTTCCGCAGATAATTATACTATTTGATATTCAAAAATAGATTGGACATATTCAAACGAAGATTAACTTTGAACAATGTGGGAGAATATCGAAAACTTTCGAAAGATTACTGGAAACCTTGAGAAGACTATGAGAATCATGGAGAAGAACATTAGAAACCTGGAGCTGAATATTTGAAACTTTGAAAACTGTTTTTGAAAGGTTGAGCCGTAGAGATTTTCGTTCAACGGATGAGGCCAGACGCCGAGCGGAGGTGGGAGCGAGAGATGAGTCCTGTCCTGTAGTCAATGGGCTCCGGCGGCTGCCGCTGCTGGTGCCTCTTACGCTGCCGGCCCAGCCTGCAACACGGCTCCATCGGTCAAATGGCACAGGGTGGGGCACAAGGAGCGGACGTTTTTAAAAGACTCAAAGGAAGTTTTAACCAAAATCAACATCTATGCTAAATTACTCCGGTTAATATGCAAGCCAGAACATGTGAAAGCTCCTCCCATGAGCAGCACTCAACTATGAATGACTTTGTGTTGCTTTATCCAATACGCTGGAAGGACGGCATTGTACGTGTTTTCTGCCTCACTCCGTCCAATGGGAGGTCACTGGCTACATCGACTTGGCGTGTGCCAAAGATATGCTGCTACCGTACTGGTACCGTACTGGTACCATGCTGGTACCATGCTGGTACCATACTGGTACGGTGTTGGTACGGTTTTGGTACCATCAATGATGGAAAATTGTTATCAAGATTCCGTAGCACTTTAGGAGACTGGCACAATAATAGTACTCAATTGAATGAGTGGTCGAACAGGATTGATCGCATCAGCGAACCTCGTGTTGTACTCATGATTCAGGTGATATTGCTCGTGAGTCATTGTTAAGTTTATAATGGCGAGAATGATGGCAAAAGCGATATTTTTTAACATTTAAATAGCTGATGGAACCAATTAAGGCAGCCCACCTCAGGAACCAGGTGAGGTACTGGGGCCAGTCTGCAGGGAAGAGCACCAGGAAGAAACCGCACGTGTTGAGTACGATGCCTGCCAGCTTCATGCCCTCGAAACGCACTTTGTACCACCGCACGTCCAGCACTGTGACAACATTCAGCAAACATTAGTGGTCTTTTTACTTCCTAATTTGGCCAGGCTTTTCTCAGACTCAGTAAATATTTTCTGTGTTCGACTCTAGCTATGGCGGCATTACTCAAGACAGCTTCTAGACATTCTCATGAGTCTTTAGTAAGTGGTAATGCAAGTAATAAAGTAACGTAAGCTAATAATGAACTAATAGTCCATTGATGTAATAAATATGAGCGAATATTCGTAGTGCGCATAAGAAAACCTGAGCTGTGCGCACTAACAAGAGGTGCACAGGGCCCCACCTGCAGAGGCAGGGATGGCCAGGACCAGCCCCAGCGTGATGAACGTCTCAAAGGTGACGGCGGCGCCGAAGTTACCCAGCAAGTTGGCCGCTGTGCGGTCAGGGGGCAGCGCGTCAGCGCATGTATATCAACACACGCACGGGGGCACGTGCCCAGGGGGTCACGGAAAAGTGCTACTGCAGTTAAGGCGTTCATTATATGTTATTAAATGTTGCTAAATTTGTGTTCAATGGTTGTACCGAACAACATTAACGACTCTGGGGTTCGTACCCCAGAGTACGAACCCCAGCTCATTAGCTCTGGGGTTCGTACCAGCAGTAAGATATTTTAGTACGTGATATTTAATAAATATTTATGATGAATCATAGTGTGGTAACCTTTTTATGTGACACCACCCTATATCGATGCAATATGCAATACAAACATATACGAGTATACCCTAAATCATTTACTAATGTAGAACGATCGCGTAGGCACAAGACGAATGTAAAACGAACGTAGTGAGCGCTCCACCATCCACACACGATTACGTCAGCATATTTTAGAATCTCTTTGCGTTGTATATATTGAACCCAAAATCTAAAATTTTAAACATTATTTTCATGAGCGTGTTAACGATTGATACACCCTAGTGCGTGTATACGATGATGAAAATACACTCTAAACTTTATCCAGAACTCGATGAAAGCGTAGAGCATAGCGAGAGTATTTAGATACAATAGACTGAATAAAGGGACCTCCAGCAACTTTGAAAATCATGTAGAATTATTAAAAGTTGCAGTAATGAACTTGATCATGTAACTCATATTATGAGTTAAAACAGTTCCTTGAGTAGTAAATTTTCCTTTATGACCTCAACGTTGATGCCATGTGACTCCGAGAAATTTCGTCGAAGTAAAGCCTACAAGACCCTCAACAGATGCTGCAGCTCACAGCCAGGGTGGTCATGGTATCGCTACGTAGGAATTCAAGTGAGCCATCATGAAATTATCCAGTGCTAATTTTTTTCATTTTTGCATATCAAGTTGGGCAATTATCCTCAAGGAAGAGTTTCTACCAATATGTTTGCTGAATATAAGGCGAAACTAATCACAGTAAGATATTATTTCGCATCTGAAAAAGTCTACGGAGTTTGCAACGAGTATTTAAGTATCTCAAACGATGATCACCAACTGCTGAAACTAAAACAAGAGATATCCCAGAGAGGTAGTTCTGTTGCCTGCTTTGGAACGCTTCCAGTCGAGTTGTTCTGAGAGCAATAATTCACACTAGCCATTCTTCATTGGACGCTGAATAAGGATCATAGTATTTATTATTACTTTGTTGAATACAGTCAATTTCTGTAATACTCAGAATGAAAAATATTTGACAATGGCGCCTACAGAAGATAATGTTGGATTTAGCAGTACATTGGACATCAATTCACTAGATTTAGCAATTTTTATGCGATGTTAGGCCTCATAGTTTTAAATTTAGGGAAAGCTAATGAGCTAATTACCATACTTTGGCTAAGTAATACACCTTGAGTAAAAAATTAGACAAAAGCATAAAGGAAAATAATATTACTAAAAGAATCCATAAAAAAAAACTTAGTTCCATTAGGGGTGGCCAACTTGATTTAGGTGACTTCTAACTTCTCATCTTGATAATCAGCTCAAAATCATGAAACCCTGTGCTGTTTCTGGTACCAAATTCTATTTATTCCATGTAATTATTTCTACACATGCTGCATGTTCATTTCAACAAATCGTAATCTCTCAACAAAAAACTTGTTCATTTTATTCCTTGCCAATTTTAGTCTAAGTATTCCTTTAATGGAAAATATGCATTCTACAATTTCTCAGTCATCGAGAACCCAATTTCACCCTTCGAGGTACGTAAAATGCCCCTAACAAGCCACTAAGCCCTGTCCCCAGCAGGGGCGGCAGCTGACCTAGCGTGAGGGCTGCGGCGAGCACCAGATGGGACCAGGGCAGCAGCTGCCACTGCACTGGCTCGTAGCCCGACATGTGGAGGGCGGCCACGACGGGCGCCAGCAGCAGCGTCGTCAGCACGGCGATCACGCTGAAGAAGACGGAAACCTGCCCGAAGCTGGCGTCGCCCACCACCTTCTTGAACAGCACCTGAGTTGGGGGGAGGAGCTCTACACGTTCTGGCGCTGGTAGGAAAATTGGACGGTCTACTCGCAAGGGGACATTCAGCGCGTGAAATTTACCTGACCTCAATATCGCTGCAACGCAATTCTATCAATGCAGTGTGTTCATAAACCATGTTGGTAAAACGTGTTGCAGAAAAATAAAGATTACGAAACACAGTAAGTAGATTTCATATTGGTTGAAAACTATGGCTTTTACAGGCGTAAATTTCTCTCAACATCACCTCAAGAAAACAGGATGTAAAATTGTTTTACATATCTTTAAAGAGTGCTAAAAATCCATGAATTCTGCTCTGAATCAGGCTGTCCCCTGAGGAAAATTGACGAAAAAACTGTAACTAAGCTCTCTTCCCTCGTTATATTAGCTTAACCTGCCCTCAACGCACTGACCTTATAGTGCTGCCAGCAACCTACTAACCTTATAAACAGCACTGCCAGCAGCAGAGGCCGCTGCCAGCACCACTCCAGCGAGCGTGGTGGTGTGGGTGATGCCGTCCATGTACGCCAGCAGCGCTATGCCCGTGTTGCACATGATGACTGCAACGATCTGTGGTGAGCGTGTGGTGAGCGTGGTGCACACGAGGCGTGTTGCACATGATGACTGCAACGATCTGTGGTGAGCGTGTGGTGAGTGTGGTGCACACGAGGCGTGGTGCACACGAGGCGTGGTGCACACGAGGTGTGGTGCACACGAGGCGTGGTGCGCACCGGGGTGTGGTGCGCATATTCCTCAAAATGACAGCCGGCTAACATTACAGTGCAAATGAAAGCAATTCAATCCCGTCATATATTGCGCCATAACACGGTCCAGACAGAATACGTTGCATTGTCATCTCACGCCGATAACAAACGTACTGAAGTTGTTCCCCAGCCTAATCGCCAGCACTCCTATTTCCATCTTAATTTTAACTTCTAAATATGAGAGCTAAAATTTGACTAAAGTGATAAAGTCATAGTCTGCGAGGAAAATACGTTTCCGAACTGCGAACCCTTTACAAGAAACTTGAGCATATAATCCTCGCTAGTCGCATCCTTGTGCATCGTAGGTGTGCATCAGGGCTCCCTCCCGGTGCATCAGTGGGCATCATAGTTACCTCCCAGTGAAGGCTCATAAAATACGAGGCCTTACACTAAGTAGGAGCTTCATGAGCCACCGGTACAATACTGCACTCGCAGCTGGGCAAATGTCACTCGACTCTTGGCTGGGGCGCCAGGATTTTCGGGGGTCCAAAAATAGGTTCCTTGGGAAAAGGTAACTTAAGCCTCACATTCTCCCCATTTCTCAGGCGTCAGTAGTTATACGGCAATGAATACACAACGATGTACTGGATGAAAACTATATTAGAATTAATAAAACTACTATTCAGCGCTCGGCTTCCGTCCCTCCGATGAGACATCTAGGGAAGAATACGCTCGTGTGATGAGGCTGAAAATTAGGCTGCCTAAAGTACACCATGAGCGCCACTCCATGGAGCGGGTCCCTTTATTCTTTTGATAATGCAGAAGAAGTATTCTGAGACCAATGTGAGTGGACGCATGGAAGGTGAAGACAACAAGGCACGTCAACACTCGCAGAATTTAGTCCTTTGTCTGGAAGGGGCGAGTGGACGGCCTGCTGTCAGCAGTGGGGCTGGGGCGGCAGCTCAGCTTGCGCCATTTGTCATCACTAACGAGCCTCGATGAGATAACTCATCGCTGGCTTCCGACTCTCGGCCTACTTCATCCCGAGCCCAAACGAGCAGCTCTGGACAGCCTTTTTCTACTTGGGAATACAAAATTTCCAGGGAATTCTGGCGAGTTTGCCAAGAAGCAGTGGCAGCACGTGTGGCAGGCGGGCCTAGCGCCTGACCACACACGAGCTGTCGACATTTACGCCGTGCCTTCTGAGCCTGGGGCACGATTGGAACTTATTAGGGAGGGATTATAGCGTAGTTATGATACGAAAATTCTCTCGTAATCGCAAAATTGTGGGATGCAAAATTGCCTGGAAAAGTTGCCTTCATTCACCAGCTCGCAGCGCTGCCTATACATTCACGTCTAATTTTATTCTCGTCAGCTCATGCCAGCGGAAAATCCGGGGAAAACTCGCAGCTTTTCCCATCTATCATCACTAACGACCTTTGCTAACACAATTCGCCGTAAAATTCTGGCTTTCCGGAGGGAAGGGATACAAAATCTCGGGAGCTTCGTTTTTATATCATCTCCATTGCAACACGAGCGTAAAGTCCTTTTTCTTGGCTTACTTCTCGTGTGATAACTGTTGTGGTAATAACACGTATGGCAACTGTTAGGGTGGCAACACATGTGGCAACTGTTGATCTAAAAATTGTAATAGTATTATGAAAGTTCACATCAGCATCGAATCTAAAAACCAACAAGCATGGGTGCAACACCTTTTAACGTATTACAAGTTCGATAAATTGGCTATCACCACTTTAATATGCCTGCTCGCACTCACTCGCCCTAACGTTCATTCACCCTGACACCCACTCACCCTGACACCCACTCCCCCTGACGCCCACTCACCCTGACGCCCACTCAC
>VOMN01075564.1:0-10244 GCA_014899125.1 Orchestia grillus
ATTCTAGTGGTGCCGTCGCTTTTATAGCAAGTCGGCGGCGTGGCATAGAGCGTTCACGCTCAGTCCTATGGAAGTTTTTTTCAATTTAAGAGACAGGGTCGTCCTGAAAGTTGCCTATTTGAGGTAAAAAAGGCATTGTTAAAGTTTCAGCTTTTTTCAAGACGTTAAAACTGGCCTCAGAGAATTATGAGGGAAGTGTGTATTTTTGATACTCTTTGGCAGATGAGGCTGACCCCATTCGGGCAACTCATTTTTATATTCATTGGTAGTATTTAAGATATTCCCGTTAGAGGAATTGGAATATAAATGTTTAGCGATCTCCCAAATGCTCATTCATTATGAACGTATAATTCTCCATTTTAGATACGCCCGAAACGCTTCCTTAGAACAATCAATTTCGAAAAATCAACGAGCACACTTGATTGAGTCACTAGAAGCTGATAATAATATATGGCCATCAAAGCTTCAACAATCTCTGGTTATATTTCAGTTTTTCGATGAGAACAACGACCAAACTTATTCCATAGACTTCAGGTAACGCGTTCTGCGATTTCTTCGGAGCGCGTAAGCAGTTATGCCGTGCTCGGAAGCTTCACAAAAAGTAATCAAACAATTCATCTTTCGCTCTAGTTCTTATATTTTTGAGGCCTTAATTAACACATAAATTGGTCAACGGCTCACCGGGCGCTGCAGAAATCGAAGCTCTACTTTTCGGACGCAGCCAACGCTAACGAGTCTTCCTAACGACTGCGCTCAATGTCATGTCGATGATTTTTTCGATGAGGATTATTATATTTCTTGTACTTTCAAAGACGTGACACTTATTGAATTGAACTGAATATACGTATATTCATATTTTTCATTTTCAGAAGTATCTTTTTATGCTGCGTTTAAAATCTACTCATCACAACTCCCGCACAAGTAGACCTAGTATGGTAATGGGCTGCCGACGTATGGGACTTTGGCCTATCATTCGTGTTAATGGATGTGCTGAGTATGTACTCAAATTCAGTCCAACACACTTACCTGTTCCCATCACTAACCTGAAAAGCTTCTCAAAGTAATTTTAATTCACACAGCTGGTGGAAGTGTATAACTTAGCGATAAAGAATGCTCTGAACGACTAACCAAAAGTCATCGAGGCGAATACCAAAGACTAGAAGTCTCAACATGTAAGCAGAATCTCATGTAGACTCGCTACTGATCCCCGCCTATGGCCCAAAAATATTCAAATATTCATTTTCTTAATATTGTTTCTATTACACAAAATGTCGTACTGCACTATGCAAACTTCATTTTTTCCTAATTTGGTTTTCGGAAGGAAATTTTTCAAATAGAAGAATTATACTTCTATAATTTTTTGTGACATGTATTTATGTGAAATTAATTGCTGCAAAATTCATCATGACTTTGAGGACATCCGCTGTTGAATTCCTAACATTTTCTTCAGTCAATTTTTCTCAAATTTAAAGTACTGACTTTGAAATTTTCCCTGTTGAAGCTATCATTTAATTGAGTTATATTTTTTATAATTTTAATTATAATGAATTATGAGTTTTAACTCTCAATAAAAATATCTTGCACCTAATATTCGGGTAATAAATTAATGAACTTACGTTCAGGAATATTCAAACAGTAAATAGCGATTATAGCTTAAACAAAACAAGTAAATTCTGAGTCAGCACTATATGAACGAAGGTGTTATTTAGAGCAGTTATCTATTATCAAGAGAACAGTACGCTAAGTTTTGCAATTTATAATCTGAATTTTGCATCCCGAATGCAGATCAGACAAAGCTTCATATTTTTAGTCGCAAAGAATGACTCCAAATAAAGTCATATGTGGCAGTTAAGAGGGTACGTTTTTTTCTGCATTTGAAACAAATTCTTCCAGAACTCGAGAGAACATTAAATATACATCCCTAATATGGCACTGCAGGAGCCCACTCAGGACTGATAAAAGTTACCCTTGTTGGCGATGCTCAAGCTCTCTCTTGCCTGCACTGGATTTCCTCTCACTCATGTTTGATGCATCAACCTTAACTCAGCAAAAGCTCATTGTGAGTTTTGCATCCTGCAGTAATGCTCCTCGAGCACGAAGCATCACGTGATCCGATTGTGAGGTTTGGGTTTCCAAGCAAGTTAACCTCGTCTCAAACTGGCGTGCCGGTGCTGGCACACGAGGATAATATATCTCTGGATCCCAAGACGAAATTCTTGCAAAAGCCGGAAATGTTCATGTCAGAATATTTCCGGTTTTCAATATTGCACTCTTTTAGATACATCGTTGGAATAGGAAAGCTACTTCGCTTCCATCTTCTAAGAAAAAAATGTAAAATTCTAACTATAAGGACGTTAAGTAATTTTGAAAGCCTTCCTTTCAGGGGAGGGACCGTAAATATGCTCCCTTTTCTGGAAATATTGTATTTACTTACTAAAAATGTCGAACTGTAAAAGTTTAGAGGTAACAATTTACTAATATGTGCCACAAATTGTCATTACATGCTGCCATGTTCTTCCTTGATAAAGTTATGTACAATCAAGTTCGGTTGACGTGAATTATGTTAACAATACCTCAAGTTTAAACACTTCATCAGTTTTACTTTCAGAACTAAGTCATTTCCATTTCAAAATATGAGTTCATCCGTCCTGTTTACGGTTAACTTCAGCTAAAGAAACGCCATCAACACCCTTAGACCAAAGACACAATGGTTCACGATAACATTTTATTAAATTTTATTTCTATGGGTGACTCTTTTGAAGCTTTGAACACGCCGAACACAAAAGGACGGCCTCGTCAAAGACCTAAATACTTCAACCGATAACTCTTTGGACTGGTCGATATTTTGGGACACTGAGACGCGGCCAGGCCATCAATTGCCTCAGCCGTTGACTTATTATCTCCAGCGACGCAATATGTCAGCCGCAGGCACAGCCCTAAGCCTGGAAGTCAAATTTAGGACAGATGACAGGAGTTGGTTTATCATTCTCGAAGCGAAAAATTGCTATCAAAGCAGGAAATTCTGTGAAGTTAATATTAATTCTTGATAAGCGCTAGATATGAAAGATTTCTCAAGAGGCTCAGAAAGCGACAAAGAATTGCTAGAAGTCAGAAAATATTGTTTTCTAATGGAAAAGAAAAATAAAATCCCTAAACACAATAGCGCCCATTTTTGCTCAAAGAAATAGAGACCTGATAGCCATTCATACCTCAAGTTCCCCATAAACTTCTTTCATACGTAAAAACCATCATTTCTTGACCCAAGGCTTACATAAGTTCTTATCTAACAAAAACCTTCATGAAATTCCTGATTCATTTCACAGATTTTTAGTTTTTGAACTGCTGCTATGGAACTCTGGATTGGTTTATGTATTGGACCTCAGAAGCAATACATTACAACTTAGGATGGAAGCACAATAAAGCTCGAAATTTTCTGGCATGACGCTACATTAATAAATGTTATTGACTGATATTGATTACTAAATATTATATTTTATGAAGACTGCTTTTCGAATCCCAACAACTCACACTTGCTTACGCTCAATGTGGTCAACTCAAACTTTTTCAGACTCAATGTGGTCAACTCACGCTTTTTAGGCTCAATGTGGTCAACTCACACTTTTTAGGCTCTATGTGGTCAACTCACACTTTTTTAGGCTCAAAACCAATTCAGGTCTTTACGGCAGTATAGGAATTGATAGAATAGAAAAATGACAATTCAATTAAAGAGGCGAATTGGTCTACGATAAAAATTACAATTAATTTGAATTTAGAACATATATTGGTGTTATGAAAAATAGTGGGAATGTTGGAGTAAAAGTTTTACTATTCCAGTGATCTTTGCTGACGCCTGTGCGTACGAGGTATGACTGTGAAGGCATGAAAAACCATACTGTGTACTACTAACACTTCGTTTTGAAGAATACTGTCTCAAAAGATTTTATTTAGAGTTTTTCAAAAGCGATCCAATGCATGCATTTTACAGAAAAACGACATTTTACTCTTCTGGGTTTTGCAGCTGCTTTCAGCCATTATATATTATACCTGGAAAATGCTTATCTCATTACGAAACAAATTTTTGAAATAACTGACTGTGATAGTTTGAGCCCTTTCATAATACATTAAAGTACGGTTTCTATTTAACAATTGAAATTGCTTAAAAAATTTCCTTTGCTAGTTCCCTGGTTCGGAGAGAGTACAGTGGGGCTATAAAAACTATCCGGTATGTGGTGAAAATTGATTAAACATAGTTGAACAGCGGCAAATCTGTTTAAAATGGAACATTTTACATATTTTTTATTATATATTACACACCGAGTGAAGCATCGATGTGGTATTGATAAAACCCTTAGTTCATCGCTCAAAATTTATCTGAGACGCCCACAAAATTAGTTTCCATGCAATGATAAATAGTCTTCGAACATTCCGAAGACGTTTACGTGACGTGAATGTTGCAGAACATTGTACCAAAAAGTTCTCTTTCGTCCATGTCCAAGAGCAGATCTCCGCTAATATCCGAGAGTTATAGGAGCAGGTGGTCGAGGTTCTACATTCAAATTCTACTGCGGCGGAGGCAAAAAAATTTCAAGAAAGAACTAGAGAAGTAATTGTTCAGTTGCTTAGAACTGGTTTAAGCTTTAGAAAAATGTCCTATATGGTAGCAATATCAATCACAACTATTGCCGTCACTATTTGCCGGTTCACGTCATATTAGTGCACTGAAAGTTAACCTCGTTCAGGGCGCCCATCTTAAATGTCAAACCGTGCGGCAGAACATGCAGCCCATAAGGCACAGAAGAATCCTCGGGCGAAGTGATATGAACTTCAAAAAAGTTTGGAATCGCCTAGGATAAATGCTGGAAAAACTCAATTCGAGCAGTTCTTAGGGACTAGAGATTCCTGTTTGCACATTAATAAAAACACATTTGTTGAAACCAATTCATTTCTCAAAATTCATCAAAATTTGTCAAGGTTCATTTTGCCAGATTTTGGGAGGCCGTACTGTGATCTGACAGAACGAAGCATGAGTAATTTTGGTGGAACTTTAGTCTACGCATAGGATGTTTATTGCACCCACTCTATGAATAAGATCATGCATCCAAAAGCTACGTATATACTTTTGAGCAAGAAGTGAACGTGGTTTTAGGTGATCATCCATGGGAATTAGTTCATAAATATTTAAGACCCATCTTTTCAGCAGAACTAATGGAATATGTCTCCGAGATGTTTCTTCGCCTAGTAAAGATGATGAATTTTATTCACATTTTTTTCGTCTTTAATTTCTATGTAACGTAATTTTAGCCAAGTGATACCTTACTTAAACTCTAACCCATGTCCCGTGCGAGTTGTACGAGAAACACTAACATTTATTATAAGGCTTATTACAACTTTCAAAATCGTGTTACTTCTCTTTATCCTAGAATGATTAAACTAGAAGGTAGCTGGTCGTAATTGTTACAATGCGCTTAGCAATGCATATGACCCAGTAGTTTTCCAGCTAAACAAATTTGCTCGCACACATACCGTGTTATTTCTACCCAAGTGAGTAAATTTGTAAATATCATTACAGTGTGTATTCCAACCTTAGTACAACATTAGAAGTTAAATTTCTAGACATGTGCACCTGAGCTCTAGTAAACTGCTACTAGGGTTGTATAAAAGTTGTTGCAAGTTACGTTGCAAAATTGCTAGATTCATTGCGAAGAAATTACTTTAACTTACCATCGCGTAACACATTACAATTTTGCACTGAAAGACATTTCCTGCTAACGACATTCCCTCTAACTAGAATGCGTCCGAAACAGCACACACAGGAGGTTTGATGCGAAATGTGCAGCGAGTGAGAGTTCTAAGCCAACTTTGTACGTGGGCGGAATCCAAAAGTTGTGACTGGAAAACCGTAATCAATTCTGCAAGCTCTCTCAGTGCACGCCACACGTTCCGGAACTTGCACCTCCACTCCGCCGCGGGGACATTTCAAAGCTCTTTTTAACTCTTGAAAAGTTAGAGCGCAAATCCAAACACGCATCGAGAAACTTTGCTCTCAGGCTTTGAGTCCTAAGGCAACCAGTCTGGAATGTAGGGTAATTTTATTCGAAGTTTCTGCCTCTTTAGAAAACTTTGGAAACATTTTAGGATGCCAATTTCTTTACAAATGAATTAAATTTGAGGCGCCTGCGCCCTGCTTTTCGTATCAAGATACTGTCGAATCCTGAACAATGTTTAAATTTCATTGACCTGACACTGTTGAATCCCTAATGTGATGTGAAGACACCATGACTCTTGCGTGTATTTTATTACAGGAAAATACAGATGGAAAAAACACCCCAGCCGTAGTTACAGTCCTTGCCTCCAGATTTCAAGCTTTGGGGACGCACTACTTTCATTTACAATTCCTTTTTTTCTACTCCAAACACGAGAAAACGCATCCCATCCAACCGACTTAACTTTGATTTCGTCAAACTGTATTAGCTGAATAGCCGAAATTTATCTGACTCGAGCTCATTTCTCCAGCCGCGTCCTCGTCTGTGTGCATCACTTCCATCGTCTGCTCGGTTGTGTCTCTTAATTACACTACAACGCTGCACTGTACGTCTATGCTTTTCTTTATGGTGTCGTTACATCAAGAAAATCTGATGCATTTTCATGAATTCCCACAATAGAAAATTTCCAAATGAATATTAAGCTCGTGTGATGAATAACTCACAATTCCTTTCAGTCTCATATTGCTGGATAAATTCTTACCTGGCACTGTAAATGAGCGCTGTAATTTCCCGCATCGTCCGTTCTTATTCTCGGCACAAAATACAAATGCCGGAGCGGATGAAGGTGTTTCCGCTTAGGTTCCTTCTTGTTTCTTTTCAAGGGTAATTAGCGAGGGGTTGTCGAGACAATACGTTTAGTTAGCAGAGCTCCCTCAGCATTTTAGCGGCAGAGCTCCCTCAGCATTTTAGCAGCAGAGCTCCCTCAGCATTTTAGCAGCAGAGCTCCCTCAGCATTTTAGCAGCAGAGTTCCCTCAGTATTTTAGTTGGCGTCTCCGCAAAATACTGCCCTGAAATTTTTATGTTGTCTACATCTTTCAGAAATGAGTATCGTTGGAAGTAAAGAGTATTATGATAAGACAGATGTGTTGTTACACTAAGCTTCAAAATCGTAGCTTATTAAACTGTAGGTCTTGAGGATTTTTGTGAGATAGCTGTACAACATCGGGAATACCAAATTTCAAATGATCACTTAAAAAAATTATCTAGAGTTTCGATGCACACCATCTTCAACGAGGAAATGTTAGATTTGCTAGCAATTGTTAAATTGATCAAAAATGTGTTCTCATTACGTTTTAGACCATACTTTAAATTACACACGCTTCACAGGCTGTATATATGAGAAATTGAATGCCTCACATTTCCTCCTCAAATACACAACCTCACGAAGCAGTATAAAAAGTTGAAATTTTGCCGCAATGAAATGTGAAGTGTTTCTCAATTTACAAGCTGCCGAAAAATTATGAACAAAAAGAACACTTTACGTCTAACGTAACAGGTTCGCAAAAAAAGTACGGAGCTCTTAATTAATGAAAGGAGGATTTTTGTAGTGTCCGCCATGAAACAATGCAAGGACTTTCCCTTTTTTTTCTAAAGTTCGTGAGGCTGCTTTCCATACCACGGCGGCAGGACTCAGACTCGAGCTGAGTAAAGTTCGGTGGGAATCACGCTGCCCCAAAATTAAGATCTCCTTTTCCAGGTCGTGATCTCGCGCGCTCCTGGTTTTGTGAAGACATAAAGAAGGTTAGGGAGAAAAGAGGCTCGTGATGAAGTTTCCATTTGCTGAGCAAACTCGAGTAAGCTTCCAAAGAACAGGCAATTCTGGTGCATTTTAGGGCTAGAAATTCTCGTCCACCGCCAAATTTTGTTCCCTGAATTTAGGCGACAGATATGAGGCCGCTGTGAAATTTGAAGGCGGTGCGACGGGGTTTCGATTTCTCAACTCCGCAATATCCCAAAACCGGTAAGCCGCCCAGGCGTAGTTTCTAACTCTGTCCCCATCTTCACGATACTTCTTTCTAGATTTTTACATTCTAAAGCAATACATTCATGTCTTTCAAATTAATTTTAATCTAAGGTGAATAAGAGCGTAAATAACTCTACTGTACTCTGTTAACAAATCATTTTCATATCTGTTGATTCAACTGGGGAACAAAATAGCTCAACTAACAGTATATACAAGCAGTAGTCGCTGATTCTACTGTTGTGCAACAAGTATAGTTCAGTTAGAAATTAGATCCCAACTGACAGATCCAATGACAGGTAACCCAAAATTTCGACGACGTATTTTACGGTTTGTACGCATGGTGCTCATAAAATCTTTCCCGGATTCAGGGAAAAAACTTCTGTCTTTCCCTGAATCCTAACGACGACATGAGTATTTTTCTATGTGTCATAAATGACTTACTTGTTATCGATCGTTATCTCGCTCAAATGCATTCGTTGGCAATGACTATTCAGGGGAAGAATTTATTATTCAGCGAAAGACTGCATTGATATCCTGTATGTATGACCGTACATGGTATGTTCTTGTTATGTGGATTCAGGAAATTTTCATAAGACTGTAAGCCGTTATATGATTTTGCTCAAAAAATCTTTATGTTTGCATGCCTGCTATGTGAGAACACTGAAAAACTGTTATTTAAGTTTGTTTTTCTGTTTGGCTAAGCAAATTGAAAGAATAATTCATAAGTCCTGACTGAGAAACTTTGTATCCTTTGTGGCTGAAGGTTTTGGCACAGTTAATAATTTTAAATTCATATTCCTCTCTATGTGTTATATTTAATTCAGATTTAATTTAATTTTCATGCACAGTATATAGTTAGTATTTTCACTTACTGCCCTCACAAGAAAAATCATGGGGAATAATAAATGAAGAATAATTATTTAAACAATCTTACCGTTTACAATCTCTTTTAATCTCACCGTTTCGAGCTTTGGCTCATTCGCAACAAATTTTTCGGGCCGAATTATCCTTTCAACAGTTTAGTGATCAGGTTTTATAAAAGAGTCTTTATTTTTTTGCTCTCAGATATTTTGTTGAGAATTAGCCCATGCTTAAAACGTTCAATTGAAGGTTTTCGAAAATTGTTCTTCGGTCACCTTCATTACAAACTAGCCGGTCCAAAGCGATTTTCTTAATTTTATACACGCAACATATAACAAATTTTTACCCTCTGCTGAGGTTCTAAGAGGCTCCTGCCCTGAATATGGTTATGATGTGCACCAAATAATTTCAAGAATTGACGCAAAGTATTTTCTCTCTGATGAATCCAAACTTTTTTTTGGCATGTTCTCAACAGACCAGAAGGCCGTTGGGAATTTCATATGAAGATAAAGTAAAAAATTAAAATTAGCTTGCATTATTAGGTGTATTAATCTTTTAATGCCCGCGGCACACTCAATATCAACAATTCCCCCAATCTTACTTGTCTGTTTGAACGGAAATTCTGCCTGCCATACTGTCCTCTTGTTTTTTTTGTATTACACCCATTGCAGTTTCAATATACCGTCAAGGGAAACTGAGCATATTATGAGAAATGGCTGCTTAACAAGATGATAACCTGGCTTAAGTGAACACTAGTTGGGTTAAGTCATGTTAAGTTTTCACTAAACTGAGGTTAAGTTAAAATGACTTTTTTTAAGTCATGTTAAGTCCTGTTCAGTCTTTACGAGACTCAACATGACACCCGCAAGTTTATTCTTTTCAGTTGAATCAATCTGAAAGCTTGATTATTTGATTTGAATATGTAAATGTGTCTCGAAGATAGTGCGATGAGCTGGGGCGCTGCCTCTCCTCCCCTCAGTGTTAATAAGTATAAGTATAGGAATTCGCATTAGCCACTGGAAGATTACTGCTTCACATGAAATTTTCAATTCATATCCACGAAAAATTACTTGAACTGCAGTTTAATTAACTGTTAATTTACGTGAATTGAGCCTAATAATTTTTATCATGAAAAATCATAAAAAATCCCTGGAAGTATGTTCACTATCCCCATTATTTTTAAAAGCAGCTGTCTTTTTCAGTTAAAATAATGTTGACATTTTCTGTTTCATTGATTGATAAATATGAAAGCATAATACTGGGCCTTCCCGTTATCCAAAATATTTTCGTACAAACTCCCCGACTATGGCACTGATACTACTGATAATAATTAAAAGCATGTATCATTTTAAGACGTATCTAATTCACAGTAATT
>VOMN01075568.1:0-29534 GCA_014899125.1 Orchestia grillus
GATGATACCCTCTATGAATTAAAGTTTTAATTGCATTGATTTCATATAAATACGGGGTTGCACTGAAATCCTGTTCCTTTATATACTCAGGGCTAGATTTCCTACTAATAAACCAATTTCTGCAAGTAATTCGTGTGTTGCCTCAGGTGTGCCACGCACTTGTAATGTGAGGTAAAGTTTCGGTAACCAGCAGAAAATTACGACCTGCCTGTCCGTTTAAAAGATTTTATTCGTAATATTCTTACATTTGCCTCTCATTTTATTGGCTTCAAAGTATTAGAGGCGCATGCCGTTCGTCTCAAAATATACGCCATTTTTAATTGTGTTGTGTCCCCCTAAACACTGCAAACATTTCAGAAACTAAGTTTAGGAATTTTGTTCTACGACAACATTGCGATAAAGTCATTTTTCCATTTTTTCTTACCAGTTTTAGAAAAATGTTCAAAAAGTCATAACATTTAATTTTTATTATATGCTTATAGCAATTGTACGTTAGGTTCCCTCCCTGTTTTGGGGTAGAATGATGCACCTGGTAGCACCTGGTAGAGAATTTCCTCACTGAGGCTCTCATTATTACCTTGAAGACATATTGTAGGACATACAGAAAGTATTATGCAGCAATAAATAACAATTCAACACTTCCCAATTTCTTCAGACAGAAGTGAATTAGGTTCAAACTATTTTTTAAAATAACTTATTCTCGTCAGCTCTCAACATCTCCCTCTTCTCATTTGCTTCCTCTCATTTCTCTCCCTTACCCTCGACTTTCTTATTTCCTTAGTTTCCTTCATTTTCCTTCATTTTCTTCGTGTCCTGCTTTTCTCATCATTTCCCTCACTTCTTTTCATTTCCCTCATTTTTCTTCATCTCCCTCATATCCTCTCATCTCCCTCACTTCCCCTCGTTGCCCTCATTTTCCATCTGCCTCGAGAACTCGGTAGTGCACAGCTCTTCCCTCGCCACAAGCAATAGCAATGCGACGAATTTTTCGTTTTCTAACGAGCTACTGAAATCGAAAACGATGTTTTTCAGTCCAGCCCTCAGATGATGATGAACGTAACTGGGTATCGCGTCAGCAACTGCATTGAAACGCCGTTGAAATGCATGCAGGTTTAATTTCTCAGATATTGTCCTCGTGTACAGGAATGAGTTCTGTTCGCTCTCGCCAGTAATGAATGAACTCCTTTTCCTTTGAGGGAATGTTGAAATATAGACAAGTGACGTATAATGTTGTGTAACATACGGTGCTGCGTAACTTTGGAAGTAGTTTGCTTGCTCGATTTTAGTTAAATGCTTCAGCATTCAATTTCTACATACGTCTAATATGGTGCGCGGATTGGTTTAGAACGCCTATGTTCTCGTAAGCAAGATATACCCTTCCGGAAGTGTGGACTTGTGTATAATCTATTCGCAGGTATTGATTATTTGGAGAACAATAAAAAACTGTTCAAGAGTATTTCATAATTTCACAGCTGCTCGAATCTTGTTGTTATTATTTCCTTTCTGTCAGGAGAGAACGTCCTTTACTCTTCACAAGAGATTTTCAGGAATTATATTATATTCTCCCTATGTAAATCTGGGTAAAGTTATCATTTTTTACTATTGTAGCAGCATTTCTCACGATGACCCAAATATATTTGATGGACTGCATTATTTGTGTGCAGTTTACAATTTCTATAAAACTGAAAACTGCCCCAATGACGTGTCAAATAGGCAACGTGAATCAATATACTTTTAACGCAAGGCATGAAATGAATGCTAAAAACTATGACTTTGATCAATCTCGACGTTCCTGCTCGTTTTGCAGGTTCAAGAATTTATCGTACATGAAGCACGATGACTTCGATCTTGAGAGATGATTGTAAATGAGGTTTTCGTAATTTCAAACTGGTAAAAATGGAAAAAAATATACAGCCATAGTTAACACAATATATTCTAAGCACTGCAATTTATCCACACTAATAAAATTAATTGTGGACAATAGGCATATGGTCGATGATTAACAATTTTGAAGCTTTTACGCGTCAAAAAGACCAGTGACGAGCTTCAAACTTGCCTGCAATGTACATAGACAAGATGAACAAATAGCATCTGATTTATTGATGAAGGTCTAATTGCTCTTAGGCCTAATTGCTAAGGAAATGAGTGATAATCAAGTCAAGCACAAGCTTACGGACCAAAATTCCATGAGGGCGATTCCGCTGTGTGTGATGCAAGAGTACAAGGGAGTTTATTTCCTGTAATGCAGATGCAGGCTTGGATCGTCGTCGGCGCCCCGTTCGAGTTCCAGTACAAGTAACTACGAGATCACTGAGTAGGTCTAAATAATTCACTGAAATCGTCTTTAGCCTTTACGACCAGAAGATCATACAGATAATCTGCATGTGCTCATTTAAAAAAGGTTAAATGCCCGCTAGCGACCAATATGATCATAGGGTTTAGTTCCATAAAGATGCTGCTGGTTTTTCGTAAGAACGCAAGAGCAGCCTTATTGCATATATGCACACATAAGGCTGCATTTGGTTTCGTACAAAAAACTAACTCGACTAGCTAATATTTTGATTGTTAAAAAGTTAAGAAATCGACGCCTTATCTGATGCATCGCTCTCGCTTAAGCCCGCTTAAGGCACTAACACGAGAGTGTGCCTGAGAAGCAGTACTGTCTCCGTCTGTACGGCTCATTTCATTTGGGTTGTATTAATGTCTAACAACAGCCTCTAAGTCTTAGAGGCATGTCTCATAGCGGCATTGTCGCTCCTATGAAGCATGCATCAGAACAACGGCTACGGGAGCAGGAGCTCCACACTCATGCGACAGGAGTGCAATAGCGGTCGGTTGCTGCAGCTACGCGTCGGCTGGATGGCCCTCTCAAAAAAACGTAAGTGCTTGAGTACGGACTTGGAATGCTGTTGCAGCGTGAATACTGCGACAATACCGCGACAATACCGCGACAATAATTGGAAAACACCGCGACAATACCGCGACAGTAACTTGAAAACACCGCGACAATAACTTGAAACCACCGCGACAATACGGTGACAGTACCGAGACAATACGGTGATAGGGCCGTGACTCATCTAAGGCCCTCTCCTTCAACATGGCTTGCGGAAAAATGCAGAGCAGCTTAAATGAATTTCATGATTTTATGTAGTATTTCAGCCTCGGCTCCTATGGGGAGAATGCATGGCTTCGAGGCATTTCATTTTCGTAGAATTTGGTAATCCACGCATTACATTTACTGTGTCGTATTCTTACTTCACTTCGTGGCAAAATTTAAAATTGTCAAATTTCAGAATTCCGCTCAGTTTCAATTTTTTTCATTTCCCAATAGAACTTTTGAATCTTTTTTGGTATATTGTGAAATTGTCAGCTCATTATATTCGTCGATCTTAATTACTTAATGAATATTAAATATTTTTGTTATGCAAATAGTATTTTTTCGTTGTAGTTCAAGCGCCGATTCCCAATATTTTCGTAAGCCATTTTCACTTTGCGAATACATGTGTGTACTTAAATATTAACTTTTTAAAAATTGTACAGTGTTTATTTTACAAATTTCTGGGCATTTCTTTCGTACTGTGAAGAGAATCAATGAGTTGAATTTCACTTTATTCGTAGCTCAATGGAAAGGTGATAACATTTTTCGTCCGTCGACGACTCCGGAATGGCTGCTTCACGTGTGTCTTGATCGCACAATTCGGCAGTCTGAATTGCTGATTACTAAAGTTTAAAATATTGTGTCTCAAAAATATTTTATTAAATGGACGGAATTTTTATTATAGTAAAAAAATAGTGAAAAAAAGGAACTCACAAAATATACACATAGCTGATGTGTACTGTAAATCATAAACGTTTTAAATCAGCGTCTTTAGCGAACGTGCGTTAAATAGGAGAATCTAAATTAGACGAAACCTAAAAAAACAGCCCTTTTCTTATGACTTACGACGGCTTTAAGGGCGTTGGCTCTCTGCACGCGTTGTGCAGAAAAAGCGACAAACGATTGGCCTTAAGCGTACAGCAGCATTCAGGTGTCGCGCGCGGGCGTAGAGTGAGCCAAGTCATAAAGTTATGCGGGGTACATAGTGAGAGTGCACCGTTTCATTCTCCGTTAGCGATTTTGATGCAACTCTTCACATCTCGGCTTGCACAACAAACAACTTTCGCTCGTGTGCAAACTACTTTCGCGTTCAGAGCTGTGAAAAGTAGCATTAAAATCGCTAACGGAGAACCAAACGGGGCGCTGTCACAGTGGGCTGTAACTTGTCGCCCTGGCCTACCCTACGTCATGCCCTGGCGTACTGAACGCACGGACGTACGCTGCCCACAAACGTACGCAAAGCCTGGACGTACGTCACGCACGGGAGTACGCAACGCACGTTCTGGCTTAGCAAACACAGGGCGTACACGTACTCGTAGCACGGGGACGTAGAGGAAGCCCCATGAGAATAAAATATGTGAAAGTGATTTTCGGCAACGACAGCCGCGTTTGAGGAAAAGTACTACGTCAAAAATGGGTTGTCATTTTCGTTGTGATGAGGAAAATCAACAATTTACTACAATGCGTTCTAATTACCTGCAACAAAAGTATGGGATCAATCCTCGATGGATGTTCATCCTCTGTTATGACTGGTAATTTCTAACGGAATTGATGTATCGTGTCACTCCGTGCAACAAAGGCCATGAACCCGCACCTGAGAGTGACTGCCTCTGCACGCGCCTGCGTATGGCTTACGAAGCCGTCAGCAGCGGAGGAGTTCCCTAATAAGGAACTTTATCCATTTCTTCGATCATTAATGTAATGCCATAGAAGAAAATCACGCCATACAGAAAGCCCTCTGAGAAATGGAGGCCACAGGGACCCACTCACGATGACGAGATGCAATTGACCCAAGTTATTGAAGGAAATGACCCCCAGGTATGGGTCGTGAAAGAAATTTAGCAGGGGATTGTTATTATGAGTTTCTGTTGCTGTGAGTAATTTTTAACCTGTTCAACATTTGTCAACGCGCCTGAAATTATTGTTGGAAAATTCCATTGTTCGCAATGGTCGTTAACTAATGCTATACGTTTTGCATGAAGGCGTAAGAAAGGAATAGCCAACAAACCCAGTATCTGTATCTGACCATGAATTTTTATTTTCTTGTTCTTAATGATGCCTGAGGGTTACCTTTATGTCTAATACTGGTAGTATCAGTAGAATTTTACGTTGAAAGTGTTATTTTACTTTTACGTGCGAGCGATCATATATATTTTTATGTAAATCTCACCACTCAGAACGTTTCGCCGCTTCATAAGAAATTCGTTGCGATTTTGCTGACTTGAATGCCGAAGTCAGCTGCTCTCAGCGAATGAGATCCCAACGGTGAAAATCTGTGACGACGTACGGTACTGCCTGGCTCTTAGCATCAGATGTATTCTTTCAGGGAACGTTTCAACTCGACATATATGGGATTATGCCTAAGCCAACGCGACATCTATGGGATTATGCCTAAACCAACTCGACATCTGTGGGATTATGCCAAAACCGATTCGATATTTATGGGATTATGCCAAAACCAACTCGACATCTATGGGATTATGCCTAAGCCAACTCGACATCTATGGGATTATGACTAAACCAACTCGACATTTATGGGATTATGCCAAAACCAACTCGCCATCTATGGATTATGCCTAAACCAACTCGACATCTATGGGATTATGCCAAAACCAACTCGACATCTATGGGATTATACCTAAACCATCGGGACATCTATGGGATTATACCTGAACCATCGGGACATCTATGGGATTATACCTAAACCAACTCGACATCTATGGGATTTACAAGATCTACATCAATAAATATCTTATTGCTCGAACCTAAATCTAAAAAAATACTTCATGTTTTTCAGTCCACTTAGGATTACTGTTCGATTTCTTAATGATTTGATTGAAGGACAAATCTGATAAATCAAGACAATCTCATTCACCGTGAGAAATTTCATTCGTGTTATAAATGCAATGGCATATCGAATTAGCGTTAATATCAGCTTTGAGCTGAAAAACAGGATCTCGAATGTAACATAAGCTCTCAAAATGTGTACGCAAAATTGACGAGTTTCCAAACACATCACAGATACCTACGATTGGAACCAACTTGGTTCTCCCAGCATTGAAACACAGTTTAGCAGGGATCACAGCACGGGTCATCAGCATTTTAGTCGGTGAAAATCTTCTCTCCTTTTTTAGCAACGCTTTTTTCACTTGACGCTCTGCCTGACACCTTTTCTGGGGCGAAAAGTAAGCGAATGTTGGGATTTAGCACTAGGGAGAAGTTTTAATGGGTCTGTCAGGTTTTACCAAAGGCGGTCAAGTCATGGAATAAGCCCACTAGCCTGCGCTGCTAAATTAAAGTTTGCAAACGACAACCTGAGTCCAAACTTCAAGTGCTCGAAACTTTTAATAGCGGCTTAGGCTGAACGCCGCTAATACGAGCCACAGCACCCGAGGAGCGGTCGTTAGGGAAGCGTTAGTGACCGTTATTGGGCTCTCGTACGCATATTCCCGGCACGTCCTGTAGAAATTGTCATGCTTCTTTAATATTTAATCCCCGAACAGCCATTGATCTTTGGAAATAGGCGCCGTCAGGGCATGGACGTTGCCTGTCAGGCTCTTATTGAATAAAGTTTTCCAGAAAAGCTCCGCTGAAACAGATTAACATTTTGTCAAAGATGAGGGAAGCTTTGATTGCACTGTATTACGCTGTATATTGCTGAATACATGCGCTGCATTGACAGGAAACGCTGAAAAATCGGCAACAATCATCAATGAGAACGGTCTGTCAGAGAAAGTGGCACTCATAAAAATCGAGTAATTTATAACAATATAAATGGAAGTAAGCGCCTTGTAACCTGGTGGGTAAGATGCTCAACTGCGGTCCGAGTGGTTGCGAGTTCGAGTCCACCTGGCGCCAGGTCTCCCACTCAACCCCAGTGTAAAACGGGTACCTGAAGCGGGTAAAGGCTTAGACAGACTAGCGTCCGTCCAAGGGCTGTTGTAATCACCTGTCCTCCTTAATGCTTCAGAAATTAATTGTAAGCGCCGGTCCCCTATGTCTTCATGGCTACGCAAAAGAGAACTTTACTTTTATAAGTTTTATTATTGGTCACTTACCGTTTTTCGTTCTAAGTCTATAACTCAATAATTACTTGGTTTTCAGGTACATTTATATGTAGGCTTTGTTCGTGATGGTAATTATTCCGGGTGATTGGGCACCTTCTAGAATAATTTTAATATCAGTTGCGAACGTTGTTATGCAATACGACTTTCGTATTGTACTCCCTGAAAGTCAGGCATTGCAGACATAACAATTCATTCTCACGAATCCCCCATCCGGATTAAATACAAATAATTGCTCCGAGGCGATATCATTCGCGCAATTAATTTCAAAACATTTGTACAGGGTTTGCCTACCGTAAATGAGACAGAGAGTGGAGTAATATTCTTTGAGCGGGACTCAGTAATCATTGACCTGATCATAATTTCATAAAATATCTACTTTTTTTATACTTTACTATAAAGAATAATGTTTTCTGCTACACTGACTGTGAAGCTATGGTTACATTGGACTGAAAACTATGATTGCCTTAGTTACTGGATAATAATTATAAATATTTATCGAACGCACGTTGATTGTTACATGAATGAAGAGTGAAATTACTGCTAAAGATCCCGTTCTATGAAAAGTACTCGGAAGCCATGAAGTGACTGTTACGCTATGTTGAAATCACGGAAGTGAAATTGGCGCGTTAATTCTTGACGCACGCTCTACTGACTAGGACACAGGCAATGCTGACCCCGCGGATGGAATTCGTGTAAAAAAGGGACATTTTTCCGACTTTCAATTAGACTTTACCACCTGGAATCGGTACTGAACAATAAGTGCATGGCCAGCGCACCTTGGTGGCGGTGAGATACTTCATCTGTCTTTGCTTTTGGTAACATGTGCGCTTCCGAGTTCACAATCTCATGATCAACTCAAACTTAGAGGGTCTAAAGATGGTTAGGTATTTACTTCCTTCACGGCCGTGATGGCTACAAAAATTCAAGACAGTTCGTATGTCGTTAAAGAGAATGAAGACAAAATACGAAGGCCGTAGCCCCAGTCCCGATCAGGTTGATCTTACTCAAGCATCTACCGACTTACGGAAAAGTTAGGCATTTAATCAGGCCTCGAGCGAGGGTATTTCCTGATATTCCAGGGATTATTCTCCTTGCGGGAAAGTTTTCAGCAAAATTACCCTCAAACGAAGCAGATTTTTGTCTTGATGAGTCAGACCGAGCTGTCTTTTAGGGTCCAGATTGTGTCGCTGAAGTACGGCTTCCTGGGAGAGGCTGGGGATCTCAAGCGATGCTTTAACTTTGAAATAAAATTCAGCAACTTCGTTACCTGGAACAAACGTTGGAGCAGAATATTTGCGCTTCGTTGCAGATTTTGTGAAGATACCGGAGTGCAATGAGAAAACTTAGCGAATCACGTTTATTTTGGTAGATATACGTATATTTCTGGTACGCAGCTTTAATTCCCATTGGATTTGCTTCAATCGGCTAAGAACGATGTAATTCAGGAAGCGACGATGTACAGTATGGTAAAAAATATAACTGTTGAACTAGGTGGACTAATTTGATGGGACCGTTTTGTATTATTATGATTGGGAGTCAAAAATCAATAACTCGAATTGATTAGAAAAATACTATGACCTGTTGTAATTCTGACGTATGTTCCGATTGAAATACATTTTAGATTTATAGTAAAAATATCCAAATTACATTAAATTCTACCAAGTGTTTCTCAATACACTGAATAAAAGTTGCTTTTGATGAAGAAATAAACTTCAAAACCCGAGCACCATTTGTATACATACTTGCCAGCCCTGAAACTATTACTACGGTAACATACAGTATGTCCCACAAAAACACGAACCGTGTATTTTTTCTGTATCAGTAATACCATCAGAAGATTACCATAAACATTTAATTCCTAGCAAAATTATCATTCAAATGAGGATTCGTTTTTTTGTGGGACATACTGTATATTCACTCATCACTTGAATAGTACCTCACAATTGAACTTAGATTTTATTAACTTGAGGCTTCATGATGAGATGAATTTGTAAGAATACAACACCTGCACTCCTATCAGTGGGGTTACGGAAGCACGGACTACGTATGACGTACTAGAAAACGGTTCAAAGAGATTATGAGTGTGCGCCTCGAGGTGCTCGACAGTTGAGCACTATGAATGCTTCAAGCACCTAGCGTGCTGAAATTCATTTGACTGCGGGTTTCAGAGGGTGAGCCAGCTGCTTGTGCGTGTAAAGTCATTAGGCGACGAAAATTTCAAAAAAAGGCTTCTGCATTTGATTCGTATCACGGCTACTTGATAAGCCATTAAATCATCCCGGCTCCAGGTGTGCCGTCCGAGGAGATATACTCGTATCTAGCCCCCTTCTTTGCACGTCTTTGGTTCACATTGGCGGTAAGGTGGTCACGGTAGTCTGCTGCAGTAGCAAGAAAACTTCGGAGCACCAGGTGCAATCATCTGGTTGTAATTTTAATACGCACAATCACGTATATGCAAAACGCAGATACACAATTCTAAATACTGAGAACGTTGCGGCGAAAAGAAAGTCATATTTCATTCACCTACTGGCATACTCATACGCATACATTGATAAGTATGATACGTATATGAGCATCTATTTAGTTGTGATGGCTTTTGCATAACACCATTTAGAACGAAAACATATTTCCTCAATGGGTAAGAACAGCGCGCTGAAATTTGCATTGAAATCGTGCATTGATTTCAGTAACGTGCTCTCACTCTGCGCAAATAGTTTAAATGTATTTTAGCGCAATAGATCAAATAATTCTAACATGAATGCTCCCGAACTCATCGAATGAAATTGCCATATCGGAACGCTGCAGAAAGGGAAGTCCTTGTGCCGCTTTCGCCCTAAGGTACAGGACCCAAAAGTCTTGTTGCTAATTCCCGTCAAAATTTACGCATAAAATTTGGCTGCGGACCAATTGTATTTAACTGCTTACCGTAGCTTCTACAGTTCATAAGAATGATTATTGTTTTTGACGCCCTTAAAGAATTTTTATCGGAGGAAAAGAGTGTCAAGTTTGATGTAGAGTTATACTTTCAACTTGGTACGGGAGTGTAATCATGGACAAGGGCAATATCAAAAACGCTTAGTTCACTGCTCGCTGGTTTGATTGTACAAGTTAACTAGGTTTAAGAAATTTTATCTCTATTCGAAGTAGAATGCGACGAATTTATAGATATTCAATGATTTTGGTTAGTAGTTTCATTTTAGAAAAACTGAGACGATATTTGGAAATACGAAACTCTTATCAATTATACGTTTTCATCTTTTTGAATAGTGAATACTAAGACGGACCAACCTGAAACCTACGAAAAGCAAAGACTTGAAAAAGGCACAGGTGATATTTTTCGCTAAAAGTTCCTGGAACGACTCTTGGCTGGCCACGAAATCGCCTCCTACTCAACCCCAATCGTGGACGAAAACAAATCACGGAAAAACAAATCAGAGAGAGAAGCGAATCAAAGAAATGAAACTGAGCGTCCGGGCCTGGAACGAGACCTGGGATAATCGAGAACTGCTGACTCTGCTGGAACCGAGCGATGATCGCCCGAGCTTCCAGACACCCAACCTTCAAGTGTCTTCGGGGAGACGGCACTGAATTATCTCCTTTAGATTTGTGAAGCAAATTTCGAGCGTTAATATCAGGAAAATTATTCCTCCTGGAATTACGACTGAGCCACAGTCGGCTCGTAAAATAAGAAGACCGAGACTTTTATTTTTCAGCTGGTGGAAAAGTTGTAGGATTCGATGAATTTGACGAGCAATATCGGAGAAATTAGGCCATTTTCTCGATGAGATACTTCGATGAAGACGTGATTTCAAAGCTCACTCTTTGAGTATTTTCTTACTATTTGAAAATTCTTGAAAATGTCAATTTTAATTCCGCACACGAGGAATTTTCTATTCAGATTCTGCACGTCCGCTCAGCTTTAATGGTTGCTGAACTATGAGGTGAGCCAGTACATGATAATGAATTACTGAGGCTTTCTATATCAGGAAAATTCTTCTTGTCGTCGCAGCGGAACCTATTTCTCATACTAATTCAAAATAAACTATAATTTAGACCATGAAATTAATTCAGTTTTCAAGCTAGATTTTGCCCGTTGACGTCTTTCATCAGAAAGGAGGACCGTAAGATTGGAGGCAAAGGGAAAATCCTCTCATAGACGGGGAAATGCCGAGGCATAGCTCAATTTTTTACACGTTTATGCAATAAAAATCCTAGAAGCTCTGTTTCATTCACTTGTCATGAAATATTTATTGAAGAATAATATCTGGAATTCTCAAGAACAGTCACCAATTTTTAGGCAAACCCCGTATCAACAATATTCCAGAGTTTCGTATCCATCGAACTCTTTTGATTTCTAGCTATCTTTGATGATAGATACGCTCCATGACTCTGCGTTCCAAACAACCCCAACACATCGCGCTGTGAGGCGCTCGCCAGTGCGCAGACCGCGCTGCGGGGCCTGCACCTCAAGATTACAGTCTGCGTGAGAATGTTGATCCGATTGATAGACTCCTTGCATATTTACACCGATTGTCATGCAACGAAAATTTATTCCTTCATTAAAGGCATCCTCAATTTCTCAAGCGAAAGTTCGTTCGGAAAGAATTGAAATCTTGATTTTTTTAAATATCCTGGTTACACACATTTACAAGTAAAATAATTACGTGACTTGGAAAAAGAAACTTCCGTTCGTACTGATAAAGAATGTCCAATTAATGGCACTGAAACGCTTTATTTAATAATCATGAGAAATTATGATAAGTTAAATACATAGAAGAACGCTGCTACAGATCTTACTCGTGGTGGTCTGCCCTACATTCACCAGCATATAGAAGTCATTATGCGAGTCACGCTGAAGAAAAAAGATGAGCTCAAGTGACAGAAACATTTTTGATGTCCAACTTACATAGGGTCGCCATGCAAAAACCCCTTCATTCTTAAGTTTCTGCCACATTGATGAAACAATAGATCGAAGTCACACTCAAAATTTATCTACGATAAATTGGAGAAATATGCACTGGTCTATATACAGGTTATAGGGACTATTTTTCGTAGTCGTAACACATTTTAATTCTCATGCTCACTTACGCACTAATTGAATTATTAGCTCAAATTTACACCAGTCTCCTTGCACACGCCATAAACGTGCAGTCTGATGCTGACGATTCATCCAGTCGTCATCTGTGATGCTAACATGACTGGATCATTACGATGTACTTCAGTATTGAATTTCAACGCCACATAAAACGGATCAGTACAGGTCTTCATATCGGTAGTAGTGCTCGAAATACCTTGTTTTATATTATTGAATCATGGGAATAAATCGAATTCAATTCAATTTGCTGCATTATTATAAAAAAGAGTGATCACAATTTTTTTGCAATGAACCATGAAGGATTTCAGGACCCTCGCCTTCAACATCATCACCAAGATTCACGAGGTTTCGAGCAAAGCTCATTGCAGAGCGTTTTCGCATCAAATGCTGATTCGTCGACTTGCCTCGTTTAACATCAAAAGCCGACCAGATGCGTCCAAGCTGATCATCAAACTTTGTGTTTCCAATTACATTTGGAGAGCTGAACTTAGTCCCGCAAGGCACTTGGAAAGCCTTCTATTTCTTGCGAACGATATTTCAGAAAGTTGCGCCGTCTTGCAGTATCTTTAGTGCGCCCTAAAATGCTCTGGATGCGGTCTCCACCGCGTCCCTGCAGCTCGTTATTTTTCTTAAGTTTAGCCATTTGTGGTATAAAAGTAGGCAGGAACTTTACCACGCGAAACACACACACTGTGCCCCTAATGGATGAGTGCTTGCCTTCCTCTGCCACCACAAGAAACTCGCCCAAAAGCGAGCCGAGAAAACAAAAGCGCAGACCCCGAACTCCTCAACTTCTGGGCGACTTTTGGAGGTTGACTCTAATTTTAGGGGAAGTAAGTTACTTTTTATGGGTCCCCCACTTGAGGTTAATTTGAATTCTTACCGATCACGAGCTCTTGTGAAGTATTGAAGTATTTCATCATGAAAATGTTGTTAATATTATTTCCCTGGAAAATTGTTTTCTTATCATAGAAATACGTCGGAGAATAATTTTGATCAGCAAAAGTTGAACAAATCGTTTATGCTTTTAGAAAATTGATTACAGTAAACTTATGCAAGTCAAAGATTTTAGATAACATCGAACAATAAAACTTAACTGAAAGTCGTTGAAACCGGGTATCAGCTCTACTGATATTTATTGATTACTTTTCGGGGAATCACTTTTAACTTTCATGCCTCATAAAATTAACTTGGAGAATGTAGCGCTGTACGATGGAGAAGTGCTTAGAAAATTAGAAAACTTTTTGGAGAAAATTATGGATATTTGTAGCACTAAGAGACAAGAAAAATTTCATAGAAGGAATGGCCACATAATTCAGAAATAAAGACTGAACAAAATTACGAGCTTAAAGTTAAAATTCTGTAAAGATGTTGATTGTAATTTGTTAGTAAAATAAATAGAAACCAGAATTGAGTGACAATACAACATAATCTGCAGCATAACTTGCTGAAAAAATGGCTTCAAAAACATTAGACTGCAGCCTCCTGAAAAAAATATATGAGAATCGTAGTCAGAGTGAAATTAGGGTTAGAAAGGATGGCTATTTCTCTGCACGTTAAAAAGTTCACATACAGGTGAGTGAGAAGGTGCGTTGTCGTGGTGCAACATTCGGATCCAGCGCAAATCTCTCACATTCTTTAAAATTTCAGGATGGAACACAGCGTTCACAGACACACCTGTAGTACGAATTCAAAACTGATCATGCTTTAACAGTAAAAAAATCAATATCGATACGTAAGTGAATATTTCAGTCTAACCTACTGAACGTTTACTAAAGTGGGTGAGACAATCATGCCTTACTTTCGTTTTCAAAATCATATACCTAAGTTTCATCTCTTGCGGTACTGGTTGTCATGAAGTTTGCGTTACTTCTGGAACGATAAAACATCATCAACCAGTTTCTACGTTGTACGTTAGTCGGAAAAGAACCAAGTTATGCGGAGATAAGTTTCATGTCAATTTTTCCGAAATCGCTTCTTGGTTTGACCCGACATTCATACTAGCTTTTTCAGCAAAATTGGATTACCAATGACCGTATTCATTAGTAAATGCACATTGAATGAACAGCTTATTTCACAGCTACAAACATCCCACTATATACTAATACACAGTTATAGTTTTCTTGCTTGGTTGGTTGGTCAGTCTCTCTGTCACTGTCACCCTCTTAAGGACTTATGTAGGAGAAAATTCCTGGGTCCGTATTCCTAAACTATCAGCGAGATTATCAGATAAGGCAGTGATACCGAAAATAAGATTATTTCACGTCAGAGTTACCGTAAATAGGAGGGCATCTTAAGAATTTATTATCATTTGTCCCTCCATTTTTGGCGGGGGGCGTCTACTAGTAGTCAATATACAGCAGTAAGTATTATACGTGCATTATGTATGTGAATCATTAAATTGCTACTCACATTACGAAATAGCAACGGAATTTTCGAGTACCAGCCCCACTTTACGATGCCTGGCATAAATTAATTACGAATAACTGTCAGGTATAGTGGCCCATTCTGCAATGAATCCCACACTTCCATTCTCTACATCTCTTCTACGAAGGGAGACGTTACTTGAACGAACATTGATAAATCTAATTAAGGCAGAATGCCAGCAAGATTTTTATTGTGATTATGAAACTTCCATTTTGTGATCAATTCTAAATATGAGAACATTGTTCAAGGATGAAGCCAGGCTACAGGAAGAGATAAAACTGTCACAAAAAACTACCAAAGGTATGAATGTAAATTTTGACTACTTCATTTATACTACTTTTGAATACATATATTTTTTGGGAGGCTGTTTCCCCTTACTTTACATAAGCTACAACGCTGAGCAAAATTGCCATCATCCGGGATTGTATAAAAGCTCACCTCCTGTTGCTGTGTGAAATGTAGTTAATTAATAGGTGAAACTTCTTAAAGCCCGTCCCAAAACACGCACGGACACAAACCATTTGTTATTAGTCACCTACAAAAGAATAACACATTGTCACACCGGTGAAAAAAAGGGATCATATATTCGGGGGAGTTTTTGTTAAGTACTGTGGAATTTACAGAAAAACATATCTTGTTAGGTTTTTATATATTGGAGGCGGTAGTGAATGCGTACAACATTTTACGAAGCATGTATTCATCTCTTGTAACACGGACTTCAAACATTCTCTGTGAGCTTCAATTTGATTAACACTGCGAAGTTGTGTTTTTGGATTCACGATCAATTTCGTAACATCGGGCACAGGTGACATTTTCAACCCTATTGGTCGGGCTTTCGACCTAGATTTGTATAATTTTGAAGAACAGTCTACGTGGTCACCATTCCCACGGCCAATATGGACGCAGAAGTGCGGAGCTCCTGCCTGCACGTCAGCAGGCGCTGCTCGCTGCCGCGGCTGAAACCTTTTCCTGATTAATTTTTGTGAACAAATTTTCAAGTGAATTCTTGTATAGAAACTCTTCAAGATGATTTTATTGCTGGGTGAAACTTAAAGTTTCCAATTTTCAAAAAGATTTTGTTCATACGCGGAATTTGTGGGTAACATTCTTGAATGAATATTCTCATATTATCCACTCGAGAGGACGTATAGACAGATTATCTTTCTCGTAAACATTTTTTAAAGCAGATCATCTTCGACTGAGAGGTGCTATAAGTATCTTCGTGTGATTTTCTATTATGCTAGGTTGATAAAGGAAACACTTCTCAAAATTATCATACCAAGATTAATACTTCGCAGATTACCTCGAAAAGAATATGTCACATATTTAGTACATGGGGGGAATTTATACAAGTAATCTTCCTGAGGAGAAATTTTACTAGATTTTACCATCTCGAAGAGTCAACTTTCCCGCTCATCTTCATCAGGAACAATTTTTGCAAGCATGCGTCCTGAGAAGAAACATTTGCTGATTAACTTGCAGAAAGCGTAGATAATCTTTCTGAAGGAGGACTTCTACGAATCGCTGTCATATAAAGAAATCTCCGAAGTTCTTTTCCTTAGTTGTAACATGTAAAAATTGTGTAACTTGTAAGTAAAAACTTTGAATATTAGCTCTTTTTATAATAAATACAGGTTCATTTGCTAACTTGTGTTAATATCTGGCGCAAATATTGCCGTCACCACTTGTAAGGAAATGAAAAATTAAATTATTCTGTCGCACACTCATAATGCTTTCTTCAAGCAATCTTACACAAGTGTCAGTTTCATGGCAGCCATTTTCCGACGACCGAATTATGTCATACGTCTCTGTGATGAGCCATCAGTCGAGGTTATGAGCTCCTGATGCTTCACTCAATGACCGCAGATCAAGGAAATGTCTATCAAAAAACTGTTATTGAAAAAATTGTTGAAATAAATTATTCATGTTTGAAGTGATTCTTAGAAAATTATGGAAAAAAAGTTCATTTTTAATTTACTATTGCATTTGTTTATTGATAAATAGCTGTTTTTTCCGAGTAATTTGCACCGTAGAACACGCGACCTTCGAAGGCATCAGCTTCTGTTTTGATATTCTAATCCTTCTTGCCCAGTAATACAACTTCATTACAACGCTTCATTCCGCCACAAAAGTAAAACCGCTTGTTTGCGAAACCTCTTGCATTAAAAGTACCATGAGTTCATACAGCATTTCAGTATGAAGTGCATTGTTCCATTGTTCGAAAAAATAAAATAGAAAACCTACTCCTCAAAAACTGATCAAATCCGGGTTAATCTTTCGCTGCTTGGTGAAGGATGAATGCGTCGTTGATTGAAGCCACATTCAGACTTGAACATTTTTTAAATGTGAAACGCGCGTATTTAACAGATGAATACATTCTATGTACTAATTTGGGCTGTTGTCAAGGTGTCCCATTTGTTATTTTATGTTCGTTCTCTCAACAGAATTTGAATCTCCTTATTCGATATTGGGCTTCTATATGATAATCCATCTAAGAAATTCACATTGTTCGATTCATTTGAGAGTTAATTAACCATGTAATAACATATTTTAACCTAAGATATTCTCACGCATCTAATTGATAAAAAAAACAGTACTTACAATCCCCAAAAAATGCAACTAGCTTTGCGAAAGAATTTTTTTCAGGATATCTTTCCGAGGATTGTTGAGTGCATCTGCTTCTGCTGGAAATAAATTTTATAGATGGTGTCGCTTGCTTCCGCTGCTTGGTTCTGGTGCAGCGATCTTCAGAGAACTCGTGGGAGAGCCGCCACCATGAGCCGTGGAGAGCTCACGGGAGAGCCGCCACCATGAGCCGTGGAGAGCTCACAGGAGAGCCGCCACCATGAGCCGTGGAGAGCTCAAGGGACACCCAACAGCCCTGGGCTGGCACCACCAGTGCTGCAGGGACCAGCCAAACTGCTGCCCTCACTGTATGTTCTAATATTTATTTGATCTGGGAAGACCATGGATGGGTAACCGTGCAAGCACTAGTTCAGGGACCATGCGCAAGAACCAAGTTTGATCACTAAAATTGAATATTTTTAAAATAAAGTATGGAGATGTATCGCTAGCAAAAGCTTTCAAATTTTTTGTAATTTATATCAAAGTTATTTATACTTTTTATTGTGAGATGTGATCCCTCGTTAAGCAGAAACACTTCCTTCGTTCCTTAGGTTTCGATTAAAAATTTTCGTTCAGAACTTCCTCACATAAAAAAACTTTTTTAAAGAGTTATTGGTAGTCAGTAATAACGCAAAACATTCTGTCTTATGAGATTTTTTCTACTTCTATGCTCTTCTAATAAAATTTGCTCGAAAAAACTAGAGCCCAGCGCCTCCCTGGGCAAGAAATCGACGCGAGTTCGAAGAACAAACACCAACCTGGAACTCAGAAACCATAGGCTTGCCTTTCATGGGGTTTTTCGGGCCAGGTCTAAATAAGGCAAATCGTAAGTAAACAGAAGCTGGGGTAAAGTTAACAAAAGCACCGGCAAGGTAAACAGAGTCGACAGCGAAGGCAAACACACTGGTTGCAGTGGCTTCCGACGAACTACCGAGAGTATACTCGTAAAACTGCTGGAACGGCTGGAACGAAGACCGGGGGTGTGCGTTCCAGAGTGCTGGAGATTGGCGAGCGTCTTTAAGAATGAAAGAGCACGAGAAGACGTGCCTTCAAAAAGAAATGGATGAATTATTGAACTGAAGTTTTCAATGTTTCAAGCATGTTGTGCGGGAAATAGAAAGGTATCTGCATGCACAAATTACTCGAACATGGAAGAATTTTAAATATCTTTTACTACTGGGAAGATTTCCAGAATTGTTCGAGTGAACAGCACGTGTAAGGACATACAATATCATGTATCAACTTTGATAGAAAATTTTCCAATCAATCGTAAGACAACTTTATAATTCACTTAAAATCGACAACTTGGACACAGAAACCTCTGTGATATTAAAACTTCATATGTACACGGAGGCTACATGTGTCTCCTGACGAAATCTCAAATCTCAATGATCCACTAGAGAATACAAAATCAGATTTCATGACCTGTAGTTCCGCCGGCCGAGCTGTACTTTGAACTTCATTTTACTCCACAGACTTCCAGCTCGCCCGATAAACTTATAACTGAGTCTTGGACGATTATACTATCAGCTCCGTCTGTAACTGAGTCTTTAAAGGCTTAACGCAGACTTTGATTGCAGTGACATTGTCATGGAAGCGTAAAAATTGACTAATTCACCATATCAATGTCAAGAATGAGGTCAAGCGCAGCGTGAGTACGACGTGGGAACAGTGTATTCTTTTTCATCCAGCACGTCAGGCTTAAAAGGCACTCGTTGGAGAACTTCCATATTGAATTAAAGTATCGAGGGGAGGTGCTAAAACTGTCGAGTGTGGCTGCATTTGTTTTGCCGAGTATCGTGTTAGGCTGCAGGACTCAATGGGTGAAATCGATGTTTGTGAACGTGAAATGGGGGGAAAAATTATCTGGAAGAGGGGTAGAAAAATGGTCAGAGAATGAGTCGAAAAAACAGGTAAAATATCCGGAGCAGGAGCGGTTAAATCCTCCTACCTTCACCTCTGGTAAGGTAGACAATTACGGCTGTTTTCTAACACAGGAGTGGTGGATTTAAAATATGGGTGAAGAAGTAGCCAATGCTTGGGTGGCTTCCATTATAAAGAGCTCAGAAAAAGTCGGTTCACCATGTGTAAGTAGTACAAAAAATTGTGTTACAGAGATAGAGGGACTAAAAAATAAAATGAAATGAGATGCACATGAACATTCCAGATAAAGTTCTTCGGCGTTAATGAGAAGGAGAAGTGAAATAAACATACTTTTTCTAAAACCAAAAACTTGTAGGAATTACGAAACGTTCTCCTAATTATAATACAGGCATGGCGAACGTTCTATGGAAGCAGAACGGCTTAAGAAATTATTGAATGAAGTTGTTTTTCTAAGCCTTTGGTCCTCAAGATTACGAAACAAATAGCCTGGATTAATTGATGCTATCACGGTCAACTTTTCATAATACCAGTTAGGTGAAATTGATCAGTTCAACTTTGAAAGTCGTGAAATGAAACACTTTCTCAAAACCATCCCACCATAATGATTTGATGAGTAAAGTTGGTCGTACTCACGTGATCCTGACGCTGAGATGGAGGGAAAAACTCAACGTCATTTTTTGATATACGGCATTACTGCATTATATGTAATTTGGTCCAACATAAATTTTTTTTAGAGGCGTTGAAATTTTTTTATATAATTTGTGGTCGAGTTTATTAGGGCAAATTGAAAAAATGCAACAAAGGTCATGCTTCGATCGTAATTCATCCCTGAAAGGAAGACAAGGAAAATTTTTGAATCTCAGAGTGATCATACCTGGTCTAACTTTCTTTTGCCAACTTAAAGGAACAGAAATATTAGCAGAATTTTCTTCAGTGAAAAATATCGACCCTGTTTTTGTTGTACAGCACAGCGCGAAGATAATTACGATTTTTTCTTTGGTGCAAAATAGCATCCATCTCAGTGTAGCGTAAAAAATATAATTCTATGAAGCACTTAAATTTTCCACAGCTTCATGGTTGTAGTAGAACTATTACAACGTTAGCTGATGCAACTGACATTTAAAAAATCGAATCTCAAAAAACTTACTCGAACTTGAAATATTGCCAAGAAAGCAATGAAATTAAAATTAAATTTCCCCTACAAAACCCATGATTGAAATTAAATATTGGTTCAGTAAGTTGATGAGTTGATTCAAGTTTGTGCAACAAAGTTCCCTAATATATCAAACTTGCTTATTTTTACTAAAGGTGTGAAGAAGTAAATTGCCCTCTACCCTCTGCAAGTTCAATTTTAGTTTTAGCGAAGAATTCTATGATAGAAATTAAGTATTGGTTCAGTAAGTAGATGAGTTGATTTAAGGTTGTGCAGCAAAGTTCCCTAATATATCAAACTTGCTTATTTTTACTGAAGGTGAGAAGAAATAAATTGGCCCCTACCCTCTGCAAGTTCAATTTCAGTTTTAGCTAAGAATTCAACAAGTTCGAGTTAAGTCCCTAAACAAGTTTTATTTCGCTGCTCAACAAAGTGCGCCAGAAAAGGGTATAGCAAAGAGGCCTTATGCGTTTCATCGATCAAAAGTAATTTACGACACTAACTTTTTCAATAAGCCGGCGGCTCATCTCCATAAAAGTAAGGTATATTCTTTGAAGTTCACCAAGCCTGGCCTCCATCCAGCTTTGTGTATTTTCTGACTTAGGATCTGTGCTGTGGATTTTCTGAGGATGTTCTAAGTTTGAGTTTAAGTTTGGAAGTTTGGGCGTAAAAAAGGGTATCATGTGCCGTAGAGTTAAGGATTACTCGAGTGAACCTTTCAAAGTTGGAAGATATCAAAGAAAACCGACCCAAAGAGATGTGCTCAGGAAGCCTGAATTTCTGGAAATTCGGCTATTTCGCATCGCGAATATTCCAGCTAAGACGCCGGCGTCATTGTGAGCAGCATACTGAAACAGCAGGTCGAGCGAGCCATGGTGCGTACCTCCGCATAAGATTCAGTCATTCTCTGCCTCATTTCTGCCCGTAATAGCAGAAAGAAATTCCATGTTCCGACTAAAGGAGCTTTTCTGATTTATTTCCTACGGCTCACGGTGGCTCTACGGTGGCCGTCTACTCGCACTTCGTCCAATTGGTGGGTTAAAATTGATCAAAAAACAAACCTTTAGAGTATTAAAATTTAAAATAAAAATTTGACGAGCTCGATAAATTTTCCGACAATGGAACAGCAAACGGTGTCCAGTAGTATTTTATTGCGGGCCATGAACTTTATCTATAATTCGAAATATCCAGGGGTCTAAGCATCATAAATCAAAACCGAACTCTCTCCCTGACATTTCAGGCGTAGATATATCAAGTAATGGAAAAGGCTACAACACGAAAACTGAGACTAAGCTCAATCTAAGCCACACAAAATTGTTGGTCGATGTAACGTAGAATCTCTTTCATAACGAGCTTTTTATAAAGATCCTTAGAGTGATTTGCTGTACATTAATTCCTCTCCGGTAACCAAGGTAATAAAACTATTTTTATTTCATTATAAAAAATCTATTGCCTTCAACCCTCAACGCTTAGCATTTCATTTAAAAATAAATGTTACGGGATTAGTTCTTTTTTATTATGAAAAAATAGTAACAAAAGTGTGATATGTTCACTCCCCGGCTAAAAAGTTTGTTGCATCCTAATAATACGTAAATGAATTTGAATTTTTACAGGTTTCCTCACAACAAATTTGCTGGAGAAGGATATGGTAACAGTAGTCGCTTTCAGTGTCGCTGGTAGTCAGTACTGCACCTGCTCTCTCCCGATAACGAGCGTAAATAATCCCTCTGTAAAAAAGCCTACAAAACAAACCTCTATTTTTAACGAAGAACAGGTTATGGGTTTGCATTAGGCATGGAAATCTGTCAGAGAAGTGTTTCAAAGAAGTGGTTCATGGATCACGAAGGATCATATTCTCATATGCAATGGTGTCTTGATTTAAACTCAATCGAAAATTTGTGGAACCAACTGGAGAGGGAGCTGCCAACCTAATAACACCTCATCCTTCTTCGTTGAAAGATCTTTTTCAACATTTGCTCATACTTTGGACTAATATTCTTTTACTTTTCTTGTAAAAGTTTTTAGGATCAATTTTCACTGAATGCAAACGGAAATTTTAACGTAAAAGGTAGTCCAGTGAACTATTTAGCTTGACTGTTTTCGCTACATCTAGTTTTCTCTAGGGAGTGACAAAGTTTGTAGCCGTATGGAGTATTTACTAAAGCTAAAAACTGCACTGGTATATTGACTTTACTTGCAATGGCAGAATGACTCATAAAAGTAACCATCGCGTGCCAAGAAAAAAATCATGCTTTTATGAGCATAAACGCATTCATTTTCGAAATGTCTGACATTACTCAATTTACTGCGGCCCTAATTCTCGCTCATGAAGAGTCCCAGATGATCATTTAGATTGAATGTACATAATTTCAGTTTTTGGAAAATGTCGATTTAGTGTCAGAGCTATAAAATCGTGGTGAAAAACAGAGTCCTATTCAAATAATATTTCATGATTGAGTAGGGCATTAATTTCATTTGATTCTTTAGTGCGTCATTCTGTTTGATAAATGAAATGCCATGCCGCAATATGTTGCCGTTTACATTTAAATTGTTAAATTATGTCATCTAAGTCGGTTTGGAATGTTGCTAACATTGTCTGCACACTCTTAATACTGCGTTTCTTGTATTACCCTTTTGAATAAACTACATCACACTCACGCATCATAAGTAACTTTGAAATGGCTTTTCACATACATGGGACGGTGTTGCTCCGGAGTTCACTATCCCTGAAAGCTAATCACATTCCGTAATGAACAGACATCACTTTGAATGGAGACCAGCAATGAACACATTAGACGTGACCATTTAGACTTCCAAACCTTTGATGAGGTCAAAATATCGTGCTTAATACCCCCTTCAAAAGCGGATTACATTAGAGTGAAAGTAGCTTACATTTCAGGGAGGTCTGAGGAAGGCGGGCGGGGGGCATGGGGTAAAATAAATGCCCCAGAAACAGGACAGAATAGTGCAGTGTTCCTCCGAATACAGGGGCCGTGTCTTTGCATAATGAAGTGGGGGGAAACCGCGAGGTGAGAGGGAGAGGTGTGGGCAGGTGCTAAGAGCTATGGCAAATTTAGGGGAAATTGGATAGAAAACAGTAAAATGTTGTGAGCAGCGGCAAAAATTATACGGATTGAGGCGAGGAAAACGCTGAGAAAAGCAGAAAATAAAGAAGAGTGAGCGTTTATTCTGCGGTAAAAAACTAGAAAGGTGTCGGAAATTTAACGAGAGTAGCTTTGCATGGTAGAAACTGGACCAAGTGTGGAAGTGATTGATGAAATTGAACAACGACAGCATCAAACTAGTTATCATATGTACGGTGCAGTGCAAAAAAGTGTTGCCAAGCGATAATTAACTATAAAGTATATATTAAACATCGTAACAAATAAATATCGTGTCAAACAATCTTGAAGTAAAGCAAAGCACTGAATAAAGGAGCCTTCGGGCTGAACATTGAAAAATTGTGCCACATCCGGTAAAGACTGGAAGAATAATTAAACTGATGTAACAATTTTTTGAGATATCTTATACAAGTATGCACGTGTGGATACGAGTCGACTTGGAGCTTGAAATGCCAAGCACCGCCTGCAAGAAAGAAAAAACTTATAACGTGAAGGTTGTAAGCAGCGTGAAATGTCCACCTACCGAGCTCTGTACACGAGAGTTCTAGAGAATGTCGGCCGCAGTCTTGTAGGCGAAGGAAATCGTAGAGCAAAACCCTTATCAATGTAAAAATACAAAGATTAGTATTTGATATAGCTTGATATCCTGGATTTTTCATTTTCTTGAAATTTCCCATGGTTGCATTCAGATCTAAGTAGTAAAGATACTGTCCCAATTCCATAAGCTTTTTGAGTTCTACGGCATCAAACGTTATTTATGCATAAATATCACTCCCTAAATTACACGAAACATTTTGCACTCTCTCACGAATCAGTTTACATCTTAAAAATCAACAGGCACACCGAAACGTAAGCAACGCTTCCTAATTTGGTTCCCACGACACTTCAGGTTCGAAGAACCAACTCATTTCTTCAAGGCAAGAAGCCGACCTGCATGGTCCGGTGGAAACTGAGGCTCTGAGTTTCATCCTATTTGTGCCAATTTTAAGCAATTGGTCTCAATTTTGTCCACTTTAGGGACACGGTATCCTTGAGAGCGTTCTGTAATTTGATAGTGCCCGGCCGTAGCTGCTTCAAATTGACGCGTGTTGCACAATAAATGTTGCTCTTTGCTTTAGAGGGCGCCTCTCTACACGCCGAGGTGCGCCTGCAAAATTCGGATTCTGAGTCGCTCGACCTGAGTTCCATATGGGATTTGCATCGCCTATAAATAATGGGGAAATTATTTATTGCCTCCACTGCGGACTGCTGAATCTGACAGCAAGTTCATAATTCAAAACCGAAACATTTTCCCCCGTGCGTGTTGTTTTTCATCCTTGTGAAGAAAGCCTCCATTATTTCACTCGTTTTTACAGCAGCACCATAGAGAGAATTTTGCCGTACCCCTGCATCTTATTTCACCAGTACGGCTCGTGCTTTTTTCGGATAAAATTTTCAACATTTTACCGCATTGTCAAGGAATTTCAAATAAGAGCCCTGAGGAACGTACATTTTGTCCACAAATGATATAAATGAAGGTATGGTAAAAGTGCGCATAGTCTTACGTTAATACGCCAGTTAATTAAACCCTTTAGCCCCCTGAACGCTATTAAAAAGCTCCTTTGTAAAACTTCGTATTATGTGTACTGTGCAAACTAGACACACGTGTTATACTTATTTCTAAAAAGAAGTTTTAATCCTCATGTTGAAAATTTGTTGCGGTTTGTCCTTGTACAAAGTAAATAATCAAAAGCTTCATGTAGGAACTATTGAAGCAGTGCTATAGCAACTCGTGCTCACGAAAGGTTCAAACTAGAGTGTTAAAAAAACAATCTATAAAAAATAGCTCATTCATCTGAAGTTTTCAAGATATGTAAGCGCTGTCGAAGCAACGCTGTTTTGTGTATCAAATTTTTTTATGAAATTTCTCATTTTTATTGCAGTGTTCAGCTGAGTGGACAAAAAGCATAGCATTTTCCGTAATTTTCCTGAAAGTTGATGTGAGGCAATAAAATTAACTTCTCATACCCTTAAGAGAATAAATATTTTGAGTTAACGAATCATCGCTAGGTTGATGCTTCACTTCTTAGGAATTAGCACAGGTACCACAACAACCGAAGCTGCCCTGTATATATACGCCAGTAATACGGTACAGCACTCACCTCGTACGTACTGCCACCGTGTACAATTGTGCAAGACCATACGAACACGTTAGTGCAGGTCGTCGAAAGTCTAAATTAAATCTTGTTAAGGAATTTTCGTATGCCATGAGACAAAATGTCGACAAACCTTCCTCCTCGTCGTTTGTTTCCAAACGGAAATTCTACTCATCGTCTACTTCTCCCAATCTCAGAGTATCGATCCCATGTTCTGCAGGATCCAATTCCAGGCGTTTCCCTCAGTATACATGCATTGTAGGCCCCGTACGCTCCTAGCTCAGGGAGCTCTACATCACGTACTCGTGCCTCGGTTTCTAAGCCGTGAATATTTGACTCTCAACTGGCTCTCGTTTCCAAGGCATTATTCACCTCAAATTCGTTACTTTTGTTCAAGCCTTGCTCATAATTGTTTTGTTTCTAACAGTGCATTTCGCCTTGTTTTCGCTGTTTCTTGCTGTTAGTTTCCTTATCCCTGAACTCACGCGCACCTGCCCGAGTGTTCATGCCTGAGCGTGTGCTCCTTTACAGAAATGGGGACTTCGTTCCCTCTTCTCTTCTCCGTCCCCTAGAGGCTGGCTCATTCTCCTACCCCCAAAAGGGAGGGGGAAGGGTTCATTCTCCATCCCCCCGAAGGGGGTCTCATTCGTTTCAAGCGACACTGGAATGTTCAATATCGCCTCCTTCTTTCCTCCGCTTGGCGCTTCACAATTCTCTCTTTCTGCTTTTAGCTTGTTTTCAAGAAGGAATTTTTAGTCCCGAACATAAATCATTCTTTAATCTTCCATACCAACAGTTAAGTTTTATGTCACTAGCGTTCTCAAGCAAATAAGAGAGTTTCGTTTGACAAATTTGATCACTTTGGTTATTTTTGTTTTCAATATAGAAGTCTAAGTTTCAGACTATTGTCTACAATTTATGGATAAAGTTGAAGAAATGAGTCGCTCTTCAGTTGCAGATTAAGAAGAGAAAATCTACTTCCACGAGAAGGATTTTCTTACGCTTTATTTTTCGAATAGCGCAAAGAAATACCCAGTTTGCCCTCCAAAGCTCAGTCAGAGAAATTTTCAATGCGACCAATCAACCCAGTGCTCACAGCGAATTTAACGATCGTTGTAATACACCCCAAAAACGCATGACAATTTGAGTGTGATATTGGACACCCACAGGCACAGACATTAATTTACGGGTGCCCTATAAGATAAAAATCACTTTAACGTACGACTATGTTCACACATCCGACACGAATACTTGAGAGTGTAAGCAATACAGTTCGCTATCCTTTGCCTTCCTTTTTCTCAAGTTTATCATTCGGATTACTGTGTGTGTAACTCCAATAACAAATTGAACGAACTGCAGTTTTTCAACAAGCTTTTCATACAACTTCACAAAGAGGCATTGTGACCCGCACATCGCAATGCCACAACCCGCACGCCATAATGCCACAAGCCACGTCACAATGCCACAACCCGCACGTCACAATGCTTCTACCCGCACGTCACAATGCCTCAACCCGCACGTCACAATGTTTCTACCCGCACGTCATATCGCCACATCCAGCACTCCACAATGCCACAACCAGCTCTCCACTATGCCACAACCAGCACTCCACAATGCCACAACCAGCACTCCACAATGCCACAACCCGCAGGTCACAATGCCACAACCCGCAGGTCACAATGCCACAACCCGCAGGTCACAATGCCACAACCCGCAGGTCACAATGAAATTACACGTCTCGCGCTACAACTCCAGCCCCCATTTGTCAGCTCAGCTCCCAGCTACGGCCTCGTAGAGCCCGACAATGGGAGGACAGCGTCAGTCTAAACAACTGAGCTCTCTCTCTTATTGCAGGAATTAATTAACGGGTAAACTACGAGCCGTACATTACCCGAGGCATGTGCACGCGTCCAATAAGGGAGCAATGTTCCCCCTGCCGCCTCCCCTCCTCCCCATCACATCCGCCCTCTTCATTAGTCCTCCTTTATCGTCTGTGTTCTTCACAGTCCTTGTTACTTGCTGGGCACAGGCGTTTAAGGTCGTTTATATCGTCTCTATGAAAATTACGCTTATATTTTTGTTCAGTTCATTTTCTTAGCGAGGGGGGATTGTTTTTGTAGTTTTATTAGATACAGGGGCTCTCAATCGGAGATTTACAATACTTTTCCAGGTCGCTCGTTCTCATTGATGTTGTTTGTCGATGGTTGTGATCCAGAAGCCCGAAGCCAAACTTGGATCTTTAGCATAACATGCTTAGAAGCTACAGACTGGAAAATAAATAGAACAATGTTGTTTCTTGAGTGATGCAAATGTCGGACAGAAATTGTTTGATCTCTACAACGCAAGTGATATGATAGTCAGCTGGTCTGGCCCGTGAAGGCTCGCAATTGGCTCATAGAAACTACGATCACTGCTGTCTCAGCGTGAACGTTCCCGATACTTGAGCAAATTTCAGTGAACTTTGAAGCTTTTATTCATTACCTTAGAAGCACGCATGTGAGGTTTGAAAAGCTGTAAATTAGGCTCACGATAGTTTTTCTTCCTCTACAAATGTTTCCATGCCTTATTTCATATCCGACTGTTGTTTGCCTTGGAGATGACTATGTTTGGATAGTAACGGAGGTCGGCGAGGCCGTATTTATCTACATAGATGTATCTACACAAATATTAATTAAAACAAATGTATATATTTAGGTTTCATATATATATAAGTAATGCTTTTCTAACCATTGATCTCTGCTGTCTGTTTCAAAGTCTTTGTTTGCTTGGTAAAGTTTATTGAGTGCGAAATCATCGTTCTAACCCCGAGGTTCATTTCTCACGCACATCAGGGGAGCGAACACAAGGGGTCGCTAATGGGCCGCTAATTATAAACGAGAAAAGAGCCTAGCATTCTTTCAAATTTACGACGTAAATTATTCTTTCATCTCATTTTTCTATCGCGTGAGGGAGCTTTCAAAATGGTATTTTTTAAAGCACATGATTAAATTAGGTTTGTTCTTTCAAAAACGTGAATAAATTTGGTGTGTTGTTTCAAGCCTGTGATTACGTTGGGTGTGTTGATTCAAACACGGGATCACACTGGATGATGATCATTATAAATAAATGAATTCTGAAAACTTACATTTTCTAATTGCAAATACTCTACCAGACAAATTAATTAATCAAGTTTCACGATTGTACAAACTATCGAGTTCTCGGTTTTATTTTATTTTGCCTCTCCAAGCCTCGTGGCTTGAACAAAATTCGAATCCGTTCTACGTGGCGTTGCGGTGTTTTCATTTGTTCAGAATCTGACGAATGATTTTCAATAACGTCCACTGCCTGAATTTACTTCAAAATCGCTGCTGCAGTTGAAGTGGTAAAAATTTTATTGTATTAACCGTAAACGGGATACTTTGCAATTGCGAAAGCTAGTCAGACAATCGCGAAAAGTATTCATGAAGAAACTGAGCATTCTCGTATTGAAAAATGAAACGAAGCTGCAAAAAAAAGAACGATATTAGTTCAGCAACGTACGTGGGAGCAATGATCAGAGTATTAAAGGAACAGTTACCACAGTCCGCTAATTCTGCAAAGAGGATCAAAAGAACACATCGATGGACCCTCATTTTTTGGGGTCCTATTTCTGTTCGCTCGACGGAGCAAATAATTTCCTCACAGAAAAGCATTTTCTTGCGCACAGCCTAATCCTGTGGAGCAAATAAAACACTTTCCCTGTTGCGCGCTCAGCCTAAAATGGCTCCCTGGTGTTTCTCTCCCTCCGTTCTCGCCCCTCACCTCTCTCTCCCCATCGTACTCCCCTCTACTCCATTACCCCACTCCTTCTCGCCCCTCCCCCTCGCATCGTACTCCCCTCTACTCCATTACCCCACTCCTTCTCGCCCCTCACCCCTGCATCGTACTCCCCTCTACTCCATTACCCAACT